>CAJNSZ010001920.1:0-19760 GCA_905329745.1 Rotaria sp. Silwood2
GTCTGCAATTTGTCTTTACTTACGAAAGTCAAAACTAAATAGGCCATTTTGTAGAGAATTAAATTCTGCATCGAATGGTATGTCTCTCAATATTTTTTCAAAAATGTTTTTTGGTTAAAAAATTCAAAATATGATTTTTCACAAGTTTAAAACCCGGTTTTTGATTCTAAAACCTAAGTTTTTTACAAAATAAATGTCAAATTCGTAATCAGCGTTAAAAATTGCATCTAGTAACGCATTCAGATTTGTCCAACTCGAAAAAACATTTTTTCGAAACTTGATCAGCGAAGTGTCGCGTTACGTGGACAAGCCGACGGGATAAAAGAGGTTATAGTTATGAAACCGTTGCGCATGTAGAACCAAGCAAGGCTGGCGCAATGTATCCGGGATGATTGTTATGCAATAATGGAAGATGATTTTATGGATTGAGAGAAAGAATAGTAACCACAGAGAGATTCACATAGAAGATGTGGTATACAGAGAGTTTCAGGTAGAGGTGGCTATATAGCCAGGGAGAATGATGGAAAATATGTTTGGTAGTTAGAGATTTAGACATATGATACCAGATCAAAGAGGCACGAGAGAGAATATGTTTGGTGGAGAGTGATTTGAAGAGAGGTCGAGTGATGGCGCGCTAGATACAGAGAAAATATTTTGCTTGGACAGTAATTCGGAGTGTAGATATTTCATACAGAGAGAGATGTGAAGAAGAAATTTTAAAGAGAGGTATTTGTCAGATTTATTGTATAGATAGCGATGATAGAATATAAAAGCCATGGGTTACGCGAATCATTATTACATTTCGCATAAAATGAATTTGAACAAGTCTTATGTCTGTGCTTGTTGTAGTGATCGCGTAACTGTAAGCAACCAACTTCCGCTAATTGCAAAATGCATTCGACTTTTCTTCTCCACCGCCTTGTTCCCAATGGCACCACCGATAGACGCCTTCATTTGTAGAACGAACTACTCGTACGGGCGTCATATTTTTGATCAGTACTATGGAGGGAACTGTAAATCATGCCTGCTAAACATATTATTGACGGCACTATACTGACTGTCGATTACTCGTCAAATTGCCGATACTGCGCTCCTTGAGATTTTCTAGCAAGACAATTGCTCCCTAATGTTTTATTATTATTTTGCAGTTCTTGAAACGCTCGATCTGCACAGAAAAAAAACGGCGATGGCGTCAAAAACCACAGTGCAGATCACACGAACCATACTATGAAATCCACTGGTTTCCCGTAGAACCCGGACAATTTGGTCCTTGGAAATTTTCAAGTACAGCATATTTTCCCTTACATTTTGTGTTCATTTTAGAGGCCTTGAAAAGCTCTATCTGGACAGAAAACATGACGATGGTATCGGGAACAATACTCAAGATCCTACGCACCATACCATCCGAACAATGAGTTTTTCTGTTGAATCTGCATAGTGTGATGCTTGGAAATTCTCGCGCGCAGCATATTTTTCTATAGAATTTATCATCACTGTGTACGTCTTGATAAGCTCTATGTGTACAGAACATATGACGATGGTATCAGGAACAATACTCAAGATCATATGGACCATACCATCCGAACAATAAGTTTTCCTGTAGAATCCGCACAGTGTGGTTCTTGGAAATTCTCGAGCACAGTATATTTTCCATTAAAATTTGTGAGCATTTTGTAGCTTTTAAAAAGTTCAATCTGCTCAGAGAAAATGACGATGGTATCTGGGAACAATACTCAAGATCCTACGGACCATACCATCCAAACAATGAGTTTTCCTGTAGAATCCGGAGGGTGTGGTCCTTGGAAATTTTCGAGCACAGCATATTTTCCTTTACAATTTTTGATCATTTTGTAGCTTTTGAAAAGTTCTATCTGCACAGAAAAAAAGACAATGGTATCAGGAGCGATACTCACGATTATATGGACCATACCATCCCAACAATGAGTTTTCCTGTAGAACCCGGAAAGTGTGGTCCTTCGAAATTCTCGAGCGCAGCATATTTTCCTCCACATTTTGTGATCATTTTGTAGCTCTTGAAAAGTTATATCTTTCCTGAAGACATGAGTTTGATTTGGTAAGCTAACGTGGTTAACCTGTGAGGGGATTTGAGAAATTGATAATGCTTCTGTCCTTGTTAGGAATGTCTGGGACAGGTCTCTAAAGATGGTCTGAAAGAGATTCGGATCCTTTATTCTTGCTTAGAGGAAGATGAAATTCAATTTTATAAAGTGTCCTGAGATGATTTCTATTTAGGGCCGTTTTACGTGCAAACCGTCCCCCGTCCTTTCAATTCTCAATTTCCAAGTCAATACCCAATAACTACAACCATCATCAATATTAATATATAAATTCATTTAATACTTTTCTCTCAATTTTACAATTCAAACACATCATCACAAACCAACACATTTCAAATACTACAATCACATCATCTATTCTACATAATCCATGTCATCTCTTGTTGTAAAATCATTACATAATTGTTCTTCCTTCTGTCACGACTAGGGGTGGGAAGTTACCGTTCCCAGACCGTTACCCGGGAACGGTCACGGTAACGGTTCCTATGGAAGGTGTTACCAGTTATCCGAGTAACTGGTAACGGTCCCGTTACCAGTTACTTTTTCTTGGTAATTTTTTGAAAAGACTAAATATCACTTATATTGGACCGAATATTGACAATACACCAGTAAAAAAAATTGGAGTTACCAGTTACCCTGGTAACTGTTACCCATTTCCAGTTACTTGGGAACGGGTCAACTTAAAAAATAACGTAGTTGCAAAATTCTGTTGATGGGAAGTAATAATTCATCTTTTTAGAGAAGTTACCAGAAAAAAGTAACTGGTAACGGTAACTTCCCACCCCTAGTCGCGACTCAATAGTCCTTCTTACTCTTGTGACTCACTACTTTGCTTAAGATTTTTGTTTTTTGTCTTTTTCAATATTTTTCTCATGTATCACTAATAAAAATCTGTGTATAGCCTGACGAAGAATCATTCGAAACGCGTCGCTAATCATTATTCTTTATTTCTTATTCAAATAAATTTAACTCTACCCTTATTTTCCTCAACTTGTGAAAGTTTTTCAATAACAAAAGACAAAAAACATTCCATATATATATATGTACATATATACAAACTTATATAATACCAAATAACAATCGATTCAAATCTATGAAGAAATAAGATTAAATAAATAATTCAAACTTCACATTTTTAATTGACGAATCAAATCGATTTTGCATTAAAAACAAAAAAATAAAAAATATTTTTTCTTCATTTTTTAAAAAAAGTGCACTCTACTTCTCGGCTCGAATATAAAATAATTTTCAAGAGAAGCATTCAATTCTTCAAAAGAGAAGAATTTTTCCGTCTTTTAATCGTTTCTTCATTCCTTCAGCTCCTCTTTGACGACCAAGACGTAACCGAATATTGTCAATAGAACAAGTTTGATATTCCTCCAATGATGCAATCTCAATTTGTAAATATCTTGTAGATTTAAGTATTTGTCTTACTTCTTTCCAGTGCTGCCATTCACTTCCATCTTTTAACGGAGAAGACTCTAGAACTAAAGAAAGAGAAGAAAGAATAAAGTAACAGTAGCAATTTCAGGTCACTTACCGAGTTCTATTTTGGATAAACGTGTCTGTAGTGAATCTTTTAACCAAATATACATTTTTAATTCGCTATTTCTGTTTGTAGAACATCCAAAATCTGCAGACATGTCTACTTCAGCTTCACCGGTATCAACGAAGAACGAATAGCTACTCAAATCAATTTCTTGATACATAAACATCGGTTTTATAGAGGTCGTAAAATTAAAATAACAATTTCGATCTGTCACATTTGACGCTAGTGATGGATAGGAATGAAACTGATGCTCAAATGAAGACCAGTGGGAAATCAGATCTTGTTGCTTGCACTAAAAAAAAGCTGAAAGGCATAGAAAACAACTGAATCAAAAGAGAAGATACTAACGAACTTACATTTACTTCTGCATCTCCATTCAACACCAAATTCGTCTCATTAATGAGCCATGTTTCATTCGGTAGAATTACATTTGCCATCTTAATATAACCACGTTGATTCGTCCGTAGCCAACTTTCTCCACTACATCGAACGCCAGCCATATTTGTATTTAGTATATTAACAAAAATTGGTGTTTCAAACCATATATTAGTAAAATCTACCAAAGCTAAATTTGTTCCTTCAAAATCAATACGACCACCAAGTGTAGCTCTGGTGAAGTTAGCGTAGGACAAGTCTGCACCATTGAAACTAACATCACACAAAGTTGTCTCACAAAAATCCGCACCTATCAGTTGAGTGCCATCAAAGTACACATAAACATTTTCAGCAGGTTCATCAATAGTGTACTTCTTGATGCAGGAAAAGTTTGTCTTGACGAATTTGGTTCTATACATCATTGATTCTTTAAAATTAACACCTTCTTTAAATTGACATCCGATAAATGATGCACTTGTGAGATCCGATGATGGCAGAGAGAGATTTCTAAACTCATATTTCTTGAATGTCGAGCTATTCAAGGTAATATTTGATAGATCAGAACCAGACAGATCGAGTGTAGGAAGTAAATTATTCTCATAGAGAAACATAAATAATTGTGTCTTCCGTTTTGAATTCAGTTCTCTTAAAGCTGATAATGTTTTACTACGTATATAATGAAATTTTGTTCGATTGTCACGAAATGTTTGATTCAGATGTTTCAATTTAAATACAGTTTCAGAAATGTCTTTAATATAGTTACGATAAACCTGTTGAAAGTGTAAATCATCAGCTTGTCGTTGATCTTGTTCTCTATAGGCACGTGCAATTTGTTGATCTTGTTGACGGTGTCTTTCACTGATACGATACTGTTGTATAGTCAAAACAACGGTGAAAATCCCAATCATTAGTGGGACGAGGGCACCTGTAACCATATGTGTCCATGTCAAGCAACGTCTTTCACGTTTTGATTGTTTTCGTACGAGTAAGGGAGGAGCGACACGTCGTTTAGTGCGACGCGAGGGTGCATGAGGAAACATTAGAATGAGCACGTTCTGAGTTTAAAATATACACGAAATAGAAAGAAAGAGATATGCTTGAAGAAAATGTGTAAGTCTTTAATTGGAACAGAGACTCTGTTCTGTTCTTTCGTACTGAGAATGAAATTTGATCTCTGACGTCAGTGATTAGAAAATAAAGAAATGTGTTTCAACACCACTGTTCTTAAGTGAGTTTGAAAGTTGTCTGTTTTGTTTTAGAACCTATGGGAAGTGGAAATTAAACAAATTCATAATAGAAATTGTTCTTGAGTCGCAATTAGATTTCGATAAATGTCGTCAAACTGTACCCATGAAATAATTTTGATACCTTAACGCAGGTTAACACTGGTTAATAATGTCTCTTTAAGCGAAATTGCGTTTAGACGGGTTACATGTTCCAAACTCACGCGTCCGAACGCTTCTGCTGAGTAGAGATGTGTGAGAACTGGTTAAATGTGATTTCGAGCGCTCTAACGAGTTTTTACGCGTTTAGGCTTAACGAGTTCAAGTGCGTTAAATTTCGTCAATGCATATGAATGAGCTTTATGCGAAAAAGCGACTTGTAATGGATTTGAACTAGTGTGGATATCAAATGCATTCTAACTGCACTTAAGTATTCATAGAATCAAAATCGATTATCGTCTTACCGTAGTTGACTGCTAACATTTTTTCAGTAATAAAAGCACTTGGGAGGACCAGATAGATGTGTTTGAAGAATATGACGGATTGAGCACAAACCAGCTAAATGTAACTAAGGGTAGAAAGATTATTCCTATGTTTAAGTACAACTTCAGTTCTCATTCGTAACACGTCCTGTGGTATTTTCTTTTCTTCTGCTTAATCTAGCTGAACATCGTTCAAAGCAGATCGCTTTTGATTCTCAGATCATATTTAGTGAACAAAAAGAGCAACTGCAAACTGCAAAAGCGACCTTGGTGCCAGGTATAAGATATGTATCAGTTGTAAGATGTTTTGCATGTATTTTATTTGTTTACCTCTTACTAAGGAACCTTTCGCAGTGGTATATCGCTTTTCGACTCCGACTATTTTCATCATGTAGGAAATTGTGAACAGTGAAAACAGTCCAAGTTGGTTTGGGTGTGGGTGTGTGGGTGTGGGGTGCAGGTGTTAGTGTGGGTGTGGGATGCAAGTGTTAGTGTAGGTGTGAGGTGCAGGTATTAGTATGTGGTGGGTGTGGATGTTCCCCTGTATGTTTGACTTTTCTATACTCACACCCATACCCCACACCCACACCCACACCCACACTACACATCCAGACCCAGGCCCACACCCACACCCAGACCCATACCCACACCCACACCCACACCCGGTGAAATTCTCACGCCATTCTACCACATGACTAAGTTGCCTGAATAACTTTGTGAGGATGTGATTGGCAAAATATCTAAAGTAGCATGCTATTCTATCGCCTGCTGTCTTTTGCTTATATTTTAATCAATGTCCATAGATTTCATTTAAATTCTATGGAATCATATCTATAGGTTCTACTACGAAACTACGGTTTTCATCGCCACTTCGAAATCTTGCCATATTAACATTGAAGTCTGATCTTATGATAAAATTTTTTAAGTCTGAGTTTTGCTCATAGCTCGGAAGAACATAGTTCATTCATTTTGTTACATCTATACACATTTCAATGTTTACGATTGTGTCCATATCCGTTTTACGAGTAGTCTTATAGAATCCATAAAGATTTACTCCTTACAGTCATGTGATGGAAGCCGGAGTCGTCTGTCAAATTTTATTGGCGAGTTGTTGTTGATAACAGATTTAATTATTTGCCTTACGATGTTGATTGGTATTTTTCAAATGAATAGCGCCTCTTACTTTTGCAGTATTTTAAACCGTGATCTCCTGCTGTTATTTGTGTTTGCCTACCTTGTTGGTTTTCTTCTTAACGATGCATAGATGTAATTTTGCTTAAAAATAAAAGACCTAATAAAATTCTTTTGATCTTAAGTCTACGAAGCATTTGACTTTAAACTGAATTCTAGAGAGAAAAAACAAGTGACCCCCCCCCCCTTCCCCCACACACACGACTAAGAGAGACAGTCGAACACTGAAAATAAACTTCTCACACATCCTACAAGACAATGTTACTATATTTTAAATATTCAGTAACTTCATCTCTTTGTAAATTCTCTATTTTTCAGACAGCAGAACACATGGAACTTATGAATTTTCAATACATCTGTCCCACCCTTTACTCTTTTGTTTTCAGGTAGGAAGAGCTAGAAGAACATGGAAATCTTATGAATTCTGAAATTTTTCTTATCCAAAGAAAAGGGATAAGGCAGGACAACCGAATTCAGAATTCATTCGTCTTCCTGTCAGCAACAAAAAGGTTAAGGGTAAAACATATGAATTCAGGGCGCGGGTGGGGGTGTGGGTTGACTAGGTCTTTAATTCATCTCGACTGTAGTGTACGGATGTGAAAGAATAAAACATCAATACCGACACCCGCATCCGAGATAGTTACTACTACATCACGGCAATATTATGCATTTCATCTCTGCTTGCTTCTCTCTTGTTTCATTTTTCTTTCTGAAGTGTTTCGATTACACCCCATTGAAAATAACTGCAGGTAGCAACCCTAAAACATTCATTGTTGTATGAAAATAACTGTTAATATTGTCCAAAAATTTGGATCTAAAATGAGATCTAATTATAGAGAACTATCAGAACATTTGTATTTTATTTCATTCATAAATATATTAGACAAGAATCATTATGAAAAACAGGGGAAATTTTGTGTAGGCTTGTGAATAATTGAAAATTTAAAATATAATTAACTACTGTTCTGTTAATTGAATTCATATTCTAAAAAGTCTGGAACATTCATCTCATGTATCCAATAAAAGATAAGAAGATTATAATAAAAAAAGAGCACAGTTTTCCCCAACATTGAATCTAATTCATATATATCCTGAAGTTTCCTATTAATGTGGTTTCTCTAAAACATAAGAAGCTGATGGAGATGAATTATAGATGTAAATTGAATCTTCCTAGTTTTCTCGTAACTCCCTAAAGTCTACAACGAGCACTTCGAAAGATGAATGGAAGGCTCTTTAATTGAAATGAAAACTGAATATCAATGCAATACTCAAACGGCACTTTAGTCTATCAATTGTAGGGAAGACTTAGATGTCAATCTCTATCTTATCCACATCTATTGACTCTAATTGATGCTACATTAGCCTTTTTATTCACATACCATATATGTTTACATACACTGACAATTAATGAAAAGTCTTACAAGTATATTTTCTCGCATCGGTGGACAACAAAGTTTCAGCGAATCGATAATGCATGATTGTGTGTTTACACAAAAACATAAATGTTTTCTTTTTCAAATAAAAAGGGTGTGGGTGTGGATGTTGATGTTGATGTTTTTTCCCCACACCCTCAATTTCTGTGAATCAAGATATCATAGGTTGCAACTGGTTTCATTTATACAACAAAGAAAATTGAAAAAAATTACTTTACTTTAGGAGAGAAAGATTGATAAACTATAAGAACGAAGAAGAAGAAAGGATATACAAACTTTTCTGTTGCAATAAATAATTTGATCGGCACCAGCACAACACTTAAACGAAAATTTGAATAATGGATACTTTGACAAAAGAAAATCTTATCATATATAAATATTTTAATGCTTTTCGTTATGTGTAAGATTAAACGATATGACAAGAATTATTCTTTCTATACACATATGTACAAAAAAAACGCAGATAAAATATAAATTCATGACAAATATCTAACTTATTTATCAGAACTTGTGAGTTCATTGAATAATCTTGTATCTAGAGTACTAAAATTCATGGATCTGATATCAATCAGTTTCCAGTAGTGTCGAACTCGAAAGTGGAATTCAATAATTGAATAGTTGAACGAGATATTCAAAAATTGAATTCAATTTGTAGGTTTGGCATATATGTTGTATAAAAACATCTATTGGAGAAAGTTCATAAAAAATATAGTCGACTTCATAGTTGGCAACTTGTTCTGAACATATTGGAAAAGAAAAAATCTATTCAGTTATTAATGAGTATTCTTTGTCGATGCAATAATTAGTCAGTTAATCTAAATTTAACACTTTCTTGATACGCTAATAAAAATCTACGAACACATTCTTTTCTCGAGTTATGAAAAATTTTTATTAGGTTTTATCTACAGTAATATGTTTAATTAGCTTATAGTTTTTTACGAAATTCAATAAATTGATTATTTCTATTTAATAGAACAGCTACATTCGAGCAATAACACTTTCTTTCATTTGTCTATTAACTATGTCTTACATTTTACATAAAGCCACATGGTCTCAAATTTCAGATCTGTTTTTTTCTGCAATCGTCTATTTACTCCCTCTACTTTGTGGTCAAATAAAATGAAACTATGGTTGCATTATTCACATGCATTCATTACACATTGATGGTCATCACGAATAGAGGTTTTTTTCTATTATCATTCAGTGAAACATTACTATTATCATGATGTCGAAAATAGTTAATCAAATATTCATTTCATTGAGGTCTATCAGTTCTGTTGTTCTATAGTCTTCTAAGTCTCCGAATCCATTTAAATATAATTATGAAAAGATCAATTTTTGCTATTCTATACATCATATTCCAATGCCTCGTATTTTTCTCTTTTCTGAGAATTTTTTATTTGCTTATATTCTTTCTCTTCTTCTTAGTTCTACAGATTCAGTTCAGTACTGAAAAAAATGCAATACGAACAAACCAACGAAGAAATCACTATGATAGGTGGTCTTCCAGTTGCTGTAAGCCGACGACGGTCAGTGACTGAAGATCCTCAAATGCAACGAATTAGAACGTTTCTTTTGATTATAGTTATTGTCTTTTATGTGAGTTTTTCTTATTATTTTAATTATTATTGAACAAGAAAAAGAAAAGAATTTTCTTTCTACAATGCTTTATTTTTTTTTAATTCAGAATTTATATATATTAATGATTCGATTTTTAGTTTTAGCTAAACATGAAACAATAATTTCGATTTAAAATTTTATTATGTTTCTTTATATGCAGACAGAATGATTAAATTCTTCTCTACGTATTCGGAAAAACAGTTTTCTAAAAGTAAAAATTGATGAAAAGAAAAGTGCATGAATAATGATTTTACTTTTCTTAAATAAACATAAAGTACAAGCGGTCGTTCTCTCTCTTTGAGATTAATTTTACGTTATATTTTGAACTATTCTCTCTTCTTTCGTTTTATCTACACATGCATTCTGATTCAGTAGCAGAGAGACAGACTTTTTATTCATGAAGTTCATTTTTCATTATGTATCTTTAAACACCTATAGGATACAAGTCTTATCAGATCGAAAAGAAAAGCTTGTAAATCCATGGTGAGAGTAATCAACAAAGTATCGTCTGAGTTAGCAATTTTCTTGGGAGGGATGGATATGTTGGATAACTAAGAAATTCGAAAGAAAAATTGTAACTAAAAATGATCAGCTTTTGACACAAGTCAATTTTTTCATTGAAAATTCATAAGTGAAAAATCCGAAACAGTCCAAATGGAAAAGTTCTTAGGATTATGCAATCAACTTTAGTCTATTACTGTTTTCATGCCATCTCTATGCATTTCTTTCTGAAGACGCGTGGTTGAATTGACATGAAAGATAATGTTAGAAAAAGGAAGAGAAGAATTTGTATTTTAAAACTTTTATTTTCTTTAAGACTTTAAAAATATTGATTCATACTTATTCAAAATATTTTCTTGGCTAACATTATCTCTCAATTTTTTAGGTTCTTTCTTACATCAATGGAACTATATCAACTTAACGGCAAGCATTTAGTAGTAACATTCAAACTAACATTGGCGAACAATTGGTCTTTTTTATACTTGTGGAATATTTCTTGCTGTAGGAGACTTTGCAATAGGTATACGAGTGGTTTGTTTTATTTCTTCTTTATTTTATTTTAACTTTAAAAGGATTTTTTATTGAATTTTAACAATTGTGTAGTTTTATTTTGATGGATCTAATGTTATCAACTAAAGATTTTTATCAATATGAGTGGATAGTTTTAAAAACTGAGCTTATTTGGAGTTCACTTTTTATATTTTAAGTTATGACTCTTATTTGACAAAAAATAAGTGCTACAGAGAATTATCATTCCATTTGACAGAAACAAGAGACATTTTGAATATTTCTTTTTGATTTACATAATTAATGAATAATGTAAAGGTTTGATAGGCACATTGATTAGTAGACCTTTCAAAAATACATTGTTTTTCACAATATTTTCTGTGTTTTATTTTAAATTTAATTTTTAAATATGTAATTAAAAAGATTAATTAGAATAACTTGTTAACTTTCAAATATAGATTTTTCACAATCAATATTCGAACTAGTGTTCATGATGTTTTTGGTTATTATTCAATTCAACTCTTACGTTATTTAGTTTTGATTTTCATACTAAAATCTGTATCAAGGTCTTCATTTTTTCTTGTAAACATATTGAGATTGATGATAATATATTGCATATTCTATTCTGTACTTTAATAAATGTAAATTTATGTTAATTTGTGGTTGATCATTTTTCTCTTCATGTAGATTTTCGATTAATATCTTCACAAATATTCATTAAACCACTGAATGTTACAGTTATGCATAAGATAAAAGTAACATAATCAATACCAGTAGATCAATCATAATTTCTAAGATCTTTAACAGTCCCAAGATTTTTTTGAGTATAAGGTTACTTAAAACAGAGAAGAAATTTGATTTCTCACCTTCTTATATGAAACAGTATCTTGTTCATTATGAATTTATGTTGCAATAAACTTAGTACACAAAAGATGATAACAGAGATATTTCGAATACGAAATACACAGTAAAGTGTGAATTTTGGGAAACAGAAAAAAGTTTAACCATTTAGAAAAAGAAAGCAACAAGCACAATCGAATTAATCTGCAAAGAAATTCTATCAAGATCTATTAAGTTTTTTTTCTACATAATGAATAACAGTACTAGTAAGTCCATATAAAATTCTAATAATTAACCTAAAAGGTATCAAGAGCTGTCGCTCGACCGTTAATTCAATGCTAAGTCTTACTCTCACATGTCAACAATCGCGACACGGTCTAGTAATTGGGACCAGATTTTGAGATGACCGACTATTCTCGAGATTATCACAACAGAAAATATGGATGCTGGATGAATCCGTGAAAGACTAGATAAATATTTCTTGTCAAAGGAAATCAATTTTCCGTGATATCTGTGAAAGTTTATATTGATAGTATAATACATAATACATGCTTCTCTGAGAACAAATTAAAATTACATATAGAAATAATGGTTATATTGTGTTCGCCCAAACTTTTAAGCTAGAGTATGTAAATATACGTTTCGATATTATCTTTTGAAAAATATCAAATAAAATAAAATAAAGAGATTATTGAAGTATGAATATCATTGATGCGTTTCTTAACATAAGATTTCAATTTTTTATCAAAATATTTATTCATTTTTTTTCATTTTACTAATTTTGACACATAAATTAGAACATAACTATAAAGACTTCTGTTAAAGTTAATGTTGTTTTTTTTTAAATTAACTTGAATTTACTTTTTGCAAAGAAATAGAATTTAATATATTATATGATCATTGATAAATACTACAAATACGGTGTTTCTTATTTCTTTTTCGAAATTCTCCATATAAAAGAATTGATGCGCTAATATTATAACAATAAAATTTTAGTTTGCTTGGATATGGATTGTTTTACTTATTTTGAGTGGCATTGGAGTTTTCTTAGGTCTTTTCCTTAGCGTGGCATTATTGGCTATATGTTCAATAGTTCTGGTAATAATAACAAAGATGATCTTATGTTTGCTGGATCAAAAGGAATCATTATTCTTGTTATTATACATATTGCTGTGTTTAGTCTTTCTGTAAGTATTTCATCGCGTTGATTTCCTTTGTTGGTGTACTTTTTGTACTTTTTAGATACTCACCATAGTACTTACTTTCAAATTGGCAAGACTTATCGATGCGGAAAAATCTTTAGTAATCCACAAAACTTAACTTTTAATTTTTTCAATATTCAAAATTTACTGAACAAAAATCTTTTTTTTTTCTTCATGTTCAAAGTTTATTTTCGTCAATCAAAATAAAATTTTTTATCGTCGTTCATATTTCTACTTGTGGTTTTCTCCAACATAGCGAAGTCTTATCTAACAAAAATAGGAAACAAAGAGAAAGCAAGAAAGGCAAAGATGAATTAAATTTATTGTTTAGAAAGTTCCATAAGTTTTAATACATAAAGAATATTCATGTAAAAAGTCTTTGATCGTTTACATGTTCCAAAAAAAGTATTTTTGACTTCCTTTTCATACAAGAGTTTTTTTAATACCTTCAAACTTATTGATTTATGAAAGTATCATTTTTTTGTGTGGATAGGAAGAGAAAACAACCTTGTTTATAGTGAAAGTGTTGTGATCGTGTCATAATAACTGATGATTAATCGTAGGTTATATGTTTTATGTATCTTGACGTAGAAAGCTGAAATTCTTTTTGTATTCAATATCTAATGAAGATCTCTAATTTGTGAAAGTTTCAATTCTCTAAGTACAACTCATAATGAAATATATTGGCAACAGAATATAGGATAGTTCTATCAGTATTCAATGAAAAAATCACAAAATATTCAGAAAATTTGCTTTTGTATTAGGCTTTGTAGAGCTTCTTTTACTGATCATTTCAGTACAAGATTTTTTCAAAGTTCATCAAGAAACGATCATGTCATAGAAAAAATGCTTATCATGAAAACTAGGGTATGGATGTGGATCTCATTCTTTCTTACTACACTTACAATCACACTCCATAATATAATGAATTAAATAAAAATAATCAAGATTGCGAAACTCATTTATCATAGAAGACATGTCACAAAAGTATTATTGTTATGTAGTTACTTTTATTCTCTGTCAATTATATTCATGCGCCATCTTTCCTTTAAACAGCGTTTCTTAGGGAATAATCATTCCTATGGCAAATGCTTTAGTAATGCAAGCAAGCAAACATTAAAAACGACATAAAAAATTTTTAAACGATTAAGTTTTTAATTTCTTCTAAAAATTTAAAATATGGTGAATATGTCAAGTAATTGTTTGGTATTTAGTTAGTAAGAATCAGATGCCCTAAACAGATATATTTGTTTTCAAAAGTGAGTCTTGAATGAAAAATCAGTGTTTAAGAAAAGCTAATTAAATCGTACACAGTTTCTTTTCATTAGCAACTCTTAATATATATAGTTAGCATATAGTTTTTGATTTCTCGTTTCAATATATTCGATACTCATTAACATCATCACTAATTAGTTGAGATGAATATTGAAGAAAACGAGTAATGAGAAATATTTCAATTATATTTATGTTTATTATATAACATATTCTTCTTTATCACAGATTAATTTTAACAATGGACTTTTTTGTTTATGTGCAAAAAGAAGAAATAATTTTCTTCATCCGAATATTCTTTTTTTTTGCACATATATAGAATGAAGAGTTTCATTTTGGAAAAGATAATTAGTCTTATTCTTGTGAGATCAAAATGTGAAACACAATGTAGTTGTTGTTGCTAATTAAATGAAATTTCTTCATTATCCTTTATTCAGTTCTCTAAAACTGCAAAAATAATATAGTTGATAAACTTTAATAACATTTTAGGAATATTTGGATTTATGATAATCTCTGGAAACTATCGATCATGATCTGTAGAGGCAAAGAGAAAGGATTCCCAATTTCTAACATAATATATTTCGAAATTTGTTTTAGAAACACTTTACATTTCTACAACATGTGTTTGTATCTATAATGAATGTATGCGAAAAGTTTGCACAATCAGCGTAACCTGTAAATGAATTTTACTACATTAATGTTGATATAAAGATATTAATGATATTGTTTATTTATTATCTATAAATCGAAAAGGTTTCTAACGTAGGAATTAACCTATATGTACCATTAACTTTTTAAGTTTTGTTTTTGTTTTGTATGAAGTGATTGTATGAGACTGATGAAGGCTTTTGTTGATTTTTAATGTTATAGAATAATTCATTATTTTCTTTCGTACATTTCTTCAATTTTTCAAATATAGAATCGTACAAAAATTATGCTCAATTTTACTAACAATGACCTTGAGAAATCTTGTGTTATTTTTTTGTGTCTCATCATCTCTTTCTTTTTATCAGTCATTGAAGTTCATTAGAAGATCAATTCAATAGTTATTTCTCTTTTTTTTTCATATTATATTACATTTTTTTTGAATCAATAAAAAGCAACATAATTGAAAATTATAGATAAAAATGAGTGAAGGTACAAAAACATGGGAACAACTGATTATTGATTATAGTAAAAAGAAGCCAAAATTCAAATCACGCACATGTAAAATCTATGATATTAATTCACCGTGTCCTGCCGATCGAGATAAATTATGTCTTTGTGATCGTATGATTCGACGCCATAGTTACACTGGTGATAGTTTACGAAGTCAGTCTTCAGAAAATGGTGATAATAAATGGGAATCTCCGAAAAATTTTGCCGTTTTAACTCATACTTGTCATGCACCTATTAATGTATATGGCACATTAAAACCTATCAATTGTAAATTTCTTCGAATAGATAATCGAGTTGAAATCAAAGACTTATTTGAATTGATTCTGGAGGATTGTAATAATCAAAAACCAGATCTTATATTAAGTATTTATGGAGGAGCGAAATATTTTTCTATGACAGAAAAACTTGAAAAAGAAGTTATAAGAGATCTTATTGATGCTGCATATGCAACGAGTAGATATTAGTATTTCAAAATATTATTATTATACTAATAGTTCTATTTAGATGCATGGATTCTTACTGCTGGTGTTAATAACGGTGTATCGAAATTAGTTGGCGAAGGTATTTCACATTATAGTATTTTACGAGCTTATCCGAATACAGTTAAATGTATTGGAATGACTATGTGGGGCACAATAGATGAAAATACACGTCTTGAACTTAGAACTGCAGCAAAAGTAAACAATGAGATTATTTATGAGAAATATAAAATGTGAAATATGTTTTTTATTTCTGAGAAAAACTTAAAGTCCCTATGTGAACGGCAAACTCCAGAAAATGTTCAAGATGATAAAGCGTCAATCGAAAAAAATCATACACATTGCATTTTATTTGATGGTGGTACATTAAATGATTATCTCAGCGACTCACATCGTCATAAATTTGTCACTGAAGCATGTCGAAATAAAGATGATAATCACACATGTATGTAATTGTTTAACCTTTTTGATTCCCTTCTGGAATCACTATTTTTCATCAAAAATTTCAATTTTGAGTGTTTAATGTGGTTGGATCGCCCTCATTGTCTTCTTTCGAAATCAAATGTGAATTCTAAAACTTCCATCGTTTTTCAATGGTTTTACTCAGAAGACTAGAGTCAAGAAAAACCGAGTTATTTTTTTGAAAATGTTAATCATTGAGATCTTTTTGAACTTTTACTTGAAAGTGAAAACCAAATGGTATACAAATACATACTCAAACTTTGATAATTGACGAAATAATGAACGACTTAATATTTTGAGATTAAAATTTGTATTGTAACCTACACAAATCCGGGCATATCCTATGCCCTGAAAGTTTCGAATACAAAACTTGTTCGGAGACAAAAAACAAATTTTTTGAATGTGGTTAGGGGCTAATTTAAGAATTCTCCTTTTATTTTTAATATTCAATGATTACATGTACATATATATATATATATATATATATATATATAGGTTATCCTGTAACAATCATCATCGAAGGAGGTTTAGGTAGCCTCGAAGTAATTAAAAATGATGTTGAACAAAAGCGACCAATTGTTTTGATTAAAGTTCGTAGTGTAAAATATTCACTTATACTTATTATATTGGAATCATCGAAATGTAGGGTAGTGGCCGTTTAGCCGATGTACTCGCTACACTCATCGAACAAGCATCAGATCCTGATCGAAGTCTAGTTTGGTAATATTGCTTAATCTTGTTGATATTTTTTTTTATTCAATATTTCTTCAATAGGGAACCGTCGAAAACAGATATCGAAAAAGTTTTTGAACGATTTTATTCTCATGCTCTCTACTCAGATATATCTTCAGATATAACACAAATTCAAACAATTTTAAAAGAAGAAAATCGCCATCTATTAAATGTTTTTAGCGCGGATCGTGACAAAAATGTAGCTGAAGCAATTTTCAATGCTATATCTGCTGGTATTGATTTTAATCCGTATATGTTCTCATTGATCAATATTTTACTATATCTTATAGCTCTGAAAAAGAAAAAGAAATCACAAGATAATCAGAAAAGAAAGGCAGAATCGCTAGAAGAAGAAAAACAACGTCGGAAAGACGAAGATAAACTTGTCGATTTAGCACTTAAATGGGATTATTTGAATGGCGTTTTACCAATATTGCATGCGAGACAAGGTGATTTGATAAAGAAAAGACAAGAGTTCCTACAGGTATAATTCTATTTTCTCTTTATTGCCTCAGAAAAATATTTCATACGAACTGACAATGCATCATAAATGATCACATTTTACATTTCAGTTTTCAATCACTCAATAATTTATATTTCAAAAAAGAAAGAAAAATACATGACGCAAGATGTAGCATAATAAGAACGACTGAATTGTATGTTTACTTTCACAATAGATAGAATTTTTCAAGTTCAGATTCCGATGGTATGAAAAATCATCATGTGTTGGTAGGCGATTAGAAATATGCCGAACCAACATTTTTTGATTTTACACATCTCTACGTGTGACAGATTCCTTTTCTGATTTCCTAAACACTGAATTTAGGATTATTTGTGATGTTATGTTTTCAAAAATCAGTGAACCATTAGAGAATAGATTCTTTACCAAAAATATGATCAAGTTTAAAATGCAAAAACTTTTATTCGAACTGTATTTTGCCTCTTTTTAAAAATCGAAAAGTGTGTCTATGAAACAGACTATCTATTATCAATTTTAGATTTTTTCCGCACTGCATCTTGTTTTTTTTAATACAATATCTCAAGTGATTAAAAAGTGTGGGTGTGGGTGTGGGCGTGGGTGTGGGTGTGCGTGCGGGTGTGGGTGTGGGTGAGGGTGTGGGTGGGGGTGTGGGTGTGGGTGTGCGTGCGGGTGTGGGTGTGAGTGAGGGTGTGGGTGGGGGCGCTTTTTCTGTCCACACAGAACCACACATCTACACCCACAGCCATGGGCACATCCACAGCCACAGCCACGCATCCACACCTACAGCCTCGCCCACGTTTTGAAACTCAATCAGAAAGGAATATTTCATAGTACGAAAAAACAGTCGAAAACAAACCGAAACCAACACATCACTCAGCATAAGAAAGCTAGTGAAAAGAGCGCACTCAAACATATGCGTATGACGTCATTCCTGTTTTTCTTTCTCTTTTTCCACCATGGTTACATTGAAATGCATCAATTCGTTTCTCTCAGAGTGTGTGACTGTCGATGCTTTGGGTATGTATGGATGGCTTGATACATTCCAATTTTCAACCCATACTAAATTTCTTAGATCATGAAAAACACCATTACAAAAGGGACCGAATTTGTCAAGGTTGTAGTGGGTCAACCATACAATTAATCTTCATATGAAGCCAACTTAACAATATAGTGCACAGCCGAAGAGTTTCGATTCCGTTTGTAGACACAATTGAGTTTTCCTTGAAGCCCATAGTGATACATACTTCACATATTTCTCGATGAACGCTACAGTGTTCCCATTCATTGATATCTCAGTCTACAGCAACACAACACCCAACAGTACACATTAAGTCCACACCCACAGCCACACCCGTACCATAAATATGAGTGATGCTGTGTGCGTTTCCCGCCGCACACTGATAGTTTCGTCGTGGGACATAACAGTTCAGGAATAGGTTTTGTGTTCGAGATCAGACTATTGAGCTTTGGAGTTTGGATTCGTAAGATAGATAGAAATAGTTGGGAACTTGAGTCATTGAAGTTGAAAGACAATCCAAATCCAAACTATTTTACAGCAAACATGATGACTTCCGAATTGTAGCATCTCTATAGTACGTTCTCTTTTAATGTCCTGTACAACTTGGCTCACTCAAGATTAAATCCAACTCCAATTCCGTACTCAAACGTAAGTATAGATTAAATCCAATGTATTTAATACTAAATCTCAACGTCTTGGGTTTTTTGCATCCCTACTACCATCTTAGCCAACAGAGATGGTAAACATGAGTATTATAATCAGCTAATTTATTATGATAGTGATATCTAGAGAGTCGATCACTTTGAATTGTGACTCGTTTTCGTTTATACATTCAGTCGGCGTTGTTGAAGTCACCGAACATACCGTGGACAAAAATGTTTTTTGGCGAAGAATTTTTTCAACAATGCTCGCATTTCGAGAGAACATTGTTGACAAAAGGACACCTATCCCTCCAGATCGGTCTATAATGGTATGTAATCGAAATATGAACTACACAACTGCTTTGAACAAATTTTATTTTCATTAGGGTCTGGGTGTGGGTGGGGGCGCGGATGTGGGTGCTTTTTCTATCCACACAGAACCTCACACCCACACCCACACCCACACCACACCCACACCCACACCCACACCCACACCCACACCCACACCCACACCCT
>CAJNSZ010001921.1:0-19759 GCA_905329745.1 Rotaria sp. Silwood2
TTTTTTTTATTATGGAGTTCGATCAAGAATATTCAATTAGTGTTTTTTTTTGTAATATTATTCCTGATTTAGGTAGTCTAAATTTTTACCTATAATATTCTTTTTTTTTTCGAGTCACGTATTCTCTTTTTTTTAGAACCATCACGACATACAGTAAAACAAAGAAGATGGAGAGCACGTCGAAAACACAAGCCTCACTCAATAGAATTATCTTTATCTCATACAACTGTACAACAACCTGTAAATATTTTTTTTTAAACTGCTCTATATTATGTCGAATATTTTTAACCTTTTTTTGCGGTTTTAGATTGAGCAAAATATAAATCTATCATCTGATACTGAAAGTTTTGAAGATAATTTTATCAATGATGAAAATGGTAATTTTGAAGATGATTCTATCAATGATGAAAATGATAATTTTGAAGATAATTTTATTAATGATGAAGCTGATTACAATATTGATTTAAATTCAGGTTTTGTTGAATTAACTGGTAGGATAAAGCACTTTATTTTTTCCTGTTCATTTATAATTTTTCTAACCATTTTTCTCGTATTATGTAGTTATTAAACTTCAAGGATATTTATTTGAAATCCTAATAAATAATTTCTATATTTTCATAATTATGATGAGTTTCAAAAATTTTTTGATTGCTCAAGTACTATTTTAAAGGGAAACTTATTCAAGTGACTTTTTTCGTTTTTTTAGAACAAATGGTTCAACAAGAAGTAGATGAACCATTATATAATGGTGCATCAATTACATTTAGATGTTATCATAAACAAATATTAGAGTTTGGAAATTTAGTTAAATTGAATGATTCCAATATGAACAAATTATTAAAATTGATTGACAATGCCTTACCAATCGGAAATAAATTAGTAAAATCATATAAAAAGCTAGTTTCAATTTTTCAAGAGCACTCATCATTTACCAAAGTGTTAAAATGTACCAAATGTTTAGAAATTGTTAATAATAATAATTGTTGTTCTATAACTTGTGAACAAAATCAAACTCAACGACGTGTAGGTGATATTATTGAACACCTTTCTGTTGGTCGATCAAATAAACAATTGATTGAAATTATTCGTCGAAACAAACAGTTAATATTAAATTATCCACAACTTGTTGAAAAATTATTACCATGTGATGTTATGACAAGATTAGTTTATCATAAGAAAAAGAAAAACCTTCAAACAATATCCAACAACATGTTCCCTATCACATTAATGTTACATATAGATAGTACACCTATTGTTCATTGGACTAAAAAACATACGTGGTTGGTAACAGCGTCCATAGTGGAAATTCCACCACCACTTAGAGAAAATCAATTCAATCTTTTATTATTATCTTTATGGTATATAAGATTCTTTTTTATTTGTAACTTAGTTATACCATCTTTGAATCATATGGTCATTAAAAAGTGAATAATTCTCAATGCTAAATGAAAAAAAAAATATTCTTTTGATATCTATGTAAAAAAAGACACCTATAAACCAGATTAGAATCTAAAATAATTGCACTATTTTAATCTGATTAAAATCAGACTTTTCTGCATTAATAGAAAAACTTATTTTGATTTCAGTCCTTTTTAATCTATTTGAACCAATTAAAAAAAATTAATAATAAGTTTCAATGGATTCAATTCTGGTAATCGATTAAAACAGTTTAAAAAATATTAAAATTAAATTAAATTTTTTAATACTGAAAAATGATTGTAATCAGATTAAAAATAGTGTTATAATAACGAATTATTAATCTGAAAATAGTAGATTCTGATCTATTTCTGAGTCGTTTTTGTTCTACATGGGTGATAACAAGAATTCAGTCTCTTTCCCCATTTTTAACATATGTATTGTCATTCTCCTAAAGAATATGTTCAAATAAGCATCGATATTACTATCCTTTTTGTTTTAGGAATGGACCTGTTAAACCAGATGCAGATTCATTACTAAACGAAGTTTGTGACACAATTAAACAAACTTTAATTGTTGATGGTATTAAATTTTCAGTTGATATATTATTATTTAAAGCAGATTTACCAGCTCGTGCTTTAGCAACTAAACACGTGCATCACAATGGATATTATGCGTGTCTTGAATGTGATCAAGAAGGTATATGGTGTGAGGAGGGTCGAATCGTTCTATATCCATTGACTCATAATTTAGTAAACCTTCGTACGTCAACAAGTATTGGCATTTGTGCAAAATTAGTTAGTCAAAAAACCTCCGATAATAATTGTTATGGTGTAAAAGGTGTTAGTCCATTAGCAAAGGTATTGGAAATTCCAACTCAAATAGATCTTGATGCTATGCATTTATGTTTTATTGGACATTGCTCTTTGCTTTTATCAAAATGGGAAAAAATAATTGTGAAAGAAGCTTGGTACTCAGGTAATGATTTTCTAAATAGAATTAAATGGCCACATAATTTTAATGTTGAGTTGCGCTCATTCTCTGATCGATCATATTGGAAAGCCCATGATTATCGTTCATTTTTTCTCTATTTGATGTTTCCATTTGCTCTTTCATTTCTTCCTGAACGTATTTCTTCTCATTTCTCTTTGTGTTTTGTATTTCTTCGTACCTTGTATTTCTACCATGACTATAGCGAAGTCATGGAAGTTGAATCACTTATAAAATTGTATTATGCACATGCGCAATCTATTTATGACTTGACATTTTATTTATATTCAACACACGCGCATTTGCACTTAGTAGAAAAAGTCTCTAGTAACGGTGCACTATGTTTTCATAATTGTTTCGGTAACGAAAGCTTTTTTCGTTTTGTTCGCTCTTTGCGATCTGGTAATAGGTTGATTGCTCATCAGATATGTCGTTCATTTGATGAATCGCGTTGTACTACTAAAAAAGAAACCTTATCGATCAATAATATTTTTGTAGATGAGAAATTAATACATGATGCTTATTTAGATAGACAGTATATTTTAAAGTATCAATCACAATTTCTCGATACAGTCACAAGTATTATTGATTCAATAGAAAATCCTCATCTTTCTTTTTATTGTCGTGCATCTAGAGGAATTTCTGAATTTCATTCTCTGTCTTATCGAAGACGTGGTAATACGCAAAGTTTCGTAGTATCGTTTTATGATGACCAAAAAAACAAATGTTTCGGACAAGTGATATTTTTTTATAAATTGTTCGATGTTTATTATGCGTTCATAAATATGTATGATGCTGCTGTTAATTATTTTTCTTCAAACAGTTATGTAAAACAGTGGTCATTTTCTCCGATTGTTACTAAGTTTCTGGACAAATACTACATAAAATGTAATTTTTCTGATAAAAAATTTGTTTCTGTTCCTTTTTCTTCAGTTCTCTATAAGTGCATTGTGATACATATGTCTGAACAAATATTATTGTCTGAGATTTTTTATGACTCAGATCAAAATTAATACGATAATGCTAATCTATTTCTCTCTTCAGAAGTATATTGTCATATAATATTTATTTTATAATTCGTGGTTGGTTATTCTATCTTCGATCTTCGTTATGATGTATAATTCTTTGCCACTCAACACTAATGATGAAAATGTTGAACGACAATTATCTCAAGAATATTCAGATAAATCATATCATGATATGCAAACGATGTCTTTCATATGTAATTCACAATCAACAATTGATATTAATCATCGTAAGTCAATTTTTCGCACTTTTTCTATTTAGTAAATATAAACTTAGTAATTAATGCTTTTTAAAATCAGTAACTGAAACGTTTTTCTGTTTTTAGCAGGTCCATCATCATCTCATGTACGTGATTCAAGGTCTAATATTCATCAACCTATTAATCAACCATTATCGTCGATGCACAATTCAATTACAAGCAACCATAATAATTATGTAGCACCTGTCACATCAACTGGTGAGTATAAGGACATCTGATATTTTGAATAATGAAAATTTATTCGTAGAAATACCGGTGAAAAAGCGACGACCTGCTGCTAGTACATTAGTTGCTCCATCAACTGCGCCACTTCCTCGTAAACGATTTAATCCAGCTGTTCAAAATACAGCTGCTGCAATGATGAGTACATTCCTACTGAAAAATTTATCAAAAGTTCTTTATTAATTATTAAATTTTAGGTAATCTTTCTGGTGGTGAAAATACACTTAATTCAAGAACAGTGAATCCACCTACAAGGTCCATTTCTGAAACAACACAAAATAGTTATTTATATGATAGATATTTTTTGTGTTCCATAATTAATCTTATTTCAGTTTTAGGTTTTAATCAGATTTTGAAGCCATTGATGAAGTTATGTGAAGAAACAAATCAATTAGTAAAAGAAATGTTGAAACAAATGACAGAACAAACACAATTAATCAAAGAATCGCTCAGTTCTCCACGTGAATTACAAAAAACAGCTCAACAATTATCTCAAATTGTTCGTATGGTAAGCAGAGATTATAAGTTGTTACATCTTTTTCTTTTTCTTTTATCGTTTCAGCAAGCTAAAGTATTACAAACATCACAACAAAATGATGAAGAGGGTTTAATAATGGTGAGTGAAAATGCTAGGCAGAAGACTATGCTTAATTGTCCTTTGTGATGTCCCACAAAGTGGAAGTTGCACAAAAATCTTAGGCACTGCAATATCCTTGACAATTAAAGGAATTTTTTGTACTTTAATTGTCTCGTATTTGTTTTTTTAGGAATTAAACGGAATCAATTTAGGTCATGTCTCACGTGGTCCTTCGTTAAATATAACAGCTAGATCTTTAGTTCGTGCTGCATACGGTGAAAAAGCATCATTCAATGATTTAGCTCCAGGAGAATTTGATCTTCTTTTGGGTAAGATGAACGAAACATTCAATGATCACTTTATTATTTCAAATCTATATTTTCAGGTTTTCTTGCTCGAATTCATCAATTAAATGTTTCATCTGTCCTTACAGAAAGTCAATCAATCAAGAACTCTTTACAACAAATGAAGCATGACGAAAAGAAGAGAAAATTCTCACTTAGATCGTCCATTACTTTATCAAATCAAGGAACTTCGACAGCAGGTCAACCATTATCATCATTGAGTAACGACGAAGATGATGACAACGACAATGAAATCTGAAATGTAGCTTTTTGGTGCTAGTTTTTTTTATATTTGTCTAACGTTTTGCTCTTTATTTGAAATGACGTATATTTTGTATTACTTTTTGCCCATGTTTTTTGTGTATTTATTGAACCTGATAATAAAAATACAATAGTAACGAAAGAATAGTAGCATCTTGATGCTAACACACCTTGTTTCTATCGCAAGAATCGATAAGAATTATGAAGAAAAAGATTCAGGCAAGAATCCACGAAAAAAAGAGTCATTTCAGAATTGCAAGAAAAAAGAGTCAGACAAGAAGTCAAGAAAAAAAAGAATCAGTCAAGAATACAAGAACACAAGAATCTTCTCTGACGTTGTATTTCTTGCCTCGTCAGACAAGATTCGGTCTACACGAATCTTGTCAGAAAGTCAAGATCTGTTTTTTCAGGCAAGAATCTTGTATAGAAGGAATGACGAAAGAATCTTGGCTGATAACCAAGAAAAACAAGAATCTGGAAAGAAGTGAGGCAAGATCGTCGACTAGTGTATTGTTTAAAGTGTTGAAGGATGAAAAATTCTTTCATTTTTTTTCAAAACTTCATAAATTTTCAATAGCTATGTGATACTTTTCGTTTTTTCATTGGAATGATCATTCTTGCTGGTGGAAATGAAAACAAGCGTTCACAGTTCAGAGTATAGAGGTGTTCACAAAAGAGAGGTTCATTTCCAGCAAAAATCCCTCGGTAGTATTTCAGAGCGTTCACTATACGAAGGTATTCACAGTGGAAGGTTTTACTGTATATCTTTTTATGAATTGACTGTGAAGAGATCTGATGCTGATATTATTGACTATCAATTTTTCTTTTAGCTATTAAAATTATTGTTTTTTTTTTGTTTCAGTAGAAATAAGAATTTTAATCATTTCTCTAAATTTTGTTTTCACATCTCTGTTCATTTAAAGATGCCCTTATATTTATCATAACGATAGAGAAATGTGTATATTTCTGTTAGCATTTGCTGATTTTGCTTAGACTATATAAATAAATAGTTGATGCATAAAAGTTAAGAAAATTTCATTTCATTGCTTCTTTCGTTTAATCACGAGATTAGTTTCATATAAAGTGGATTACTCAATATTCTCTGCCAGGCATGTTAATTGACTAACTTTTTATACAATGAATAGAAATTAGGAGAGATTCGAGATAGATTCAATTATAAACAAACAAAATAATGAAATAACGAGTAAATCATATTGAATCGAATTAATTAAATATTTCTACAAAACTATATATTTCATTTTTTTTTAGAAAAAAATGTTGCTTTTAGCTTCAAAGTAGGTAACATACTGAAATACGTTGTACATTCCAATGAAAAAACGAAAAGTATCACATAGCTATTGAAAATTTATGAAGTTTTGAAAAAAAATGAAAGAATTTTTCATCCTTCAACACTTTAAACAATAGTTTCTGTAAAATTTTTGGACACAATAAATGAAAAAGACAAGAAAAATTTTGTATCCATTAAAAACAATAATTTAACATTTTTGTTTTGTCATCCAAATAAGAATTTTCTAATGAAATTTAACCTAAACATATTAATTTCATATTAAAAAATGAATCAGATAAATAAATATTTTTACTAAACAAATAAATATCTTGTACGAATTTAAAATGATAACAAATATGGCATTTACATTTTATGTGACTGATTATGTCTGTTATTAAGCAATATGTGGTAAAAATGAATAGATGATCTAAAAATATATTTCAGGGAAAAGTCAGCTTACTCTAATCATAATGCATAATGCTGATAATTATTATTGAATATATTGATAAATAGTATAATTTTTACATATAATTGTCTTAACTCTTCATAATATCTATCAAGAAATATTTACTTTAGAATTAACAACAAGTATAATTATAACGAAGAAGATATTTGTTGAAAATAAGTTCATGCATTTGCGCTATATATAATGATATGTTTGTTTAACTTGTAATTATTACCATTTGGAATAATCTGTTATGGTATATTTGAATATTCAAACATTTCGTGCGTTGTTTTTTCAAAATGAATACTTCACTCATATATAATTAATATGTGATAATTTCAATAAAAATGTTCTAAAATATTCCATTAAAAAAAATTGAAAGATGTTGAATCAAGATTAAAAAGTAAAACAAAGTACTTTTGAGAAATGAATAAAAAAAATAGATTCTTTTATTTGAATAACTTTTATGTTGAACATTACCAGTCAAAAAACAAGATTTTTTAATGAAAGATTATTTAATTTTCCTTATAAAACTGATGAATGGCACTTATCTGAAGTTCTTTCGTTATTGGACTTGATGTTACATAATTTTTATACAAAAAAAAAAACTCAACAAACTCTTTTATTACTTGGTTGTGAATAGAAAACTTTCTCTAGTTTGAATTCAAATTTGTAGAAACATTTTACCAAAATCAATCTTAAACATTAATAAAGAAGACATTGCTAATTCTGTCTTTGTTTTCTAACATTCCTTTTTTGTTGTTGTCGTTCAATCATGTTGAATGTAATATGTCGACATGAGTTATCTCATGCGTTGCGAAATCTTTTTAGCGTAGAGTTAGTTCAGCAAAATGGAGTTCATTGATTGCTTGAGGAAAGTCACAGTTCCGTGATAATAGTTGCATTCGACGAAAATATTCACTTGGTCTTTATGTTCAAAAAGATTTGTGTTATTCTTCAATAATTTCTTGAGTGTGAGTATAAATCATTATATTTACAACATCCACACTCATAACCATATCCTCTACGTGTGCTATTTCGCCGTCTGAATTTTTTTCATATGAAAAACGAAGTGATGATGTTCGTGCTAAAAGTATTTATCGTTTATATTCTGCAGAACAATGATGTAAAATACTTGGTTTTCATACAGCATGTTCAATAATTGAAACATTAATTCGATCAACATTCGAATGTCTATACCATCAAATATCTATTAATAATTTAAAATTAATTACTGTGAATGGTTCATTTTATTTTAATCTATCAAGTTATATATTGACTATAAATTCTATGTAACCAAGTCGTTTTGAATTAAATACAACTATAATTATGTTTGTATATTGTAAAGGAAATTTTCATTGAAGAATGGAACGTTAATATCTCATATAGGGCATTTTATCAGCAATGTACTACAGGTTATTGTACACATATAGTTGCAAAACAATACGGTTATCTCTATATATATCTACGAATATTTTAGGATTAACTGTTATGCTGTAATTCATTTCTTCTTGTCTAATCTATATTATGTTGAAGATGAAACAACGTTATAATCTCACAATTTCGTAGTTCATATTACATGTTCAATAATGCATGTATTTATGTGAATGCAGATACTCGTTACACGCTACTTAAGCTTGGATTTTGCTTATATCTATTTGTCATTTAGTTTTTCATAATTGTTCAATATTAAAATGCAAAAGATAATTCCGAAAAATTCTTCAATTCTATAGTTAAATTTTTACTTTTATCACAATGCTAAAACCTTGACTGAAAACAAAATTATACATTTTCGAATAAGTTAGATAATAAGAATTTTATTTTCTTTTAATTTGCGAATATTCGATACATATATATCAAATTAGAGAGTAAAATCTCTCGACAAAAGAACACATAAATATCATAATTATGTTCGGGATTAAATATGTACTTAACTGAAAGCAAATATAATATTATTGATATTTTATTCGATTTGCAACGAAAGTAGCTTATCATTATTCGACACTTATCGACAAGTGTATTTCAATTTTATTGATATTACATATAAAGTTATTGTTTTCTTTAAATTGTGAAGAATTTTCAAGAAACCATTCATATGCTATATTCGTGAACATCAATGGTTAATGATTAATAAATGTGACCAATGACAAATTTTTCAATCTATCAATCAACAATAACCGATTTTTAAACGTTCGATTCGTGGAAATACAATACATATTTATTCAGTGTGAGATTTTTATCTCCAATGTATCTACCGTCAAGGAACGTATCGATTCAAATCTTGTTTTTGTCAATAATTGACTAAGTAACAATGTATTGACCAATGAAAGAGATTTCAATTGAGGCAATGCTAAGTATGATAAAATTCTAGCTAAACAAAGATCTTTGTCTGTTTGAAGTATGAGCGATGTTATATTAATAAAATGATGCATCAATGAACGAATTGTTGGTACATTGAGAATATCAACATATTGATCAAGACATAAATCCGATATATGTACATGATGGTGTATCATAGTTCAGTGAGTAAATAATATTTTTTGATAGAAAACGGGGTACCGTAAAAAGACAAGATGATGATTGAAGATCATCGTAAGCAACAAACTATCTTTTTTATTCGAGTCAAAATGAAGATCAAAATGAATCAAGAATCTGTTGGTTCAATTGATGAGCAAGACGAAAACGAAAATCAAATGTTTGAAAATGTGATACTAAATATTTCTATTGATTTCCATCGATTATATCCTTAACATCTTCAATATTGACCTCGGAACTTTTAAATCACACTCTCTTAGCATTAGATTTATAAAGACTATCTTAACTATATTGAAGGCAAAGTGTCAATTGTCTTCAATGATTCATTATTGGTACTTTCTGAGACCAATGTGTAGACATATTGAGAGATAAAGTGATATTCAAAGAATACATATTGGTCATTTTACTTTATAAATATTCCAAATTATGACAGTAACAATGTGTGATTGTTAAATATCTCATATTATTCAATGGTTTTATTAATGGATAGTCACATGTAATCAATTGTTTCAATCGAGGTAGTGTTGTTTCTACACTAGATCCGAAAAGACATCAATACGTGTCTGAAATTTGTGGTAAAATTAACGATTGAAAACTATTCAGTTGACACAGAATATTCAATTGTCTAAAGATACTCTGATTCGATGAAATAATTGAAAATAATCAAAGATTAATAAATTGTAGAATATCAAATTTTGAAAAAAAAAATTTTTGATTGATTTGGCGTATCATTATTTTCAGCAACTGTTATAGAGATAACTTGTTCTGATCGAATATGAACACACATAAGATTAAATTGATGTTTAAGTATAGATGATAAACCTATCGAATATCGATCATAGTCAACAAGAACCTTGTTTATATATGAACTTAATCGAACAAATCCATAGAATATTTCATGTGTCTATAGATAATGAAAAATATTATGAACTATTTCGATTGGAAATGAATTAAATAGACACGTAGACATTATTTCAACCAGGATAAAATAATAAAAAAAACTATATAACAATCATTCAACATTTAATAAAATGTATTGTACAATATTCATTTTACATACCTCTTTTCTTTTTTCTTCGTTTCTATGATTCTGTGGTGATAAAAGCGTACACAACGAAACTAAATGTTCACACCTAGGGTCTTCAGATGTCTGTTTGACAACGTTTTTTTTCTGTTTCCTATCAATGATGAAAAAAAAAAAAAGTTTTTTTTTCGACTAAATTAGACAATTCCGATGCAGTAATGTCAAACTTGAATTCAATTTCAAGTTTCAAGGTTCAACATACGTTCAAAACAAAGTTAACCATTCGACAATGTTTAAATAAACGTGTAATCGATACAACAGGCAAAATTCTCAGTTCAAAACTGTCCAAATCGACATTCATAAAATTCCGTTTGAAACACTCACACCTGTTGTGATGATGTATGTGTGAATCATGATTCTTCATAGTGTTTTCGATTTAAAAGTTGAAACTTGACAGAAAAAGACAAAAACTTTCATATTGGCACATATAAGTAATCCTTTTTTCAAAAATTGTAAAGTACTAATTCTACAAGACAACTGTAAATATATTTCAAATATCTTAGTTCATTTATAGTTCTGTATCTGTTAATAATTCAACTATTAATGGTTAAATATTTCTGTAGAATCTTGCTTCCTTTCGATCGTATTTTGTTTTTGAGTTGTTTTTATGCATCTCTAATTGTTGTATGAGCATTTATAAGATGAGTCTACTTTAGTCGCTAAAATACAAGTTAATCTAATTTTTAATTGTATATCTTAGAATTTTATCAATTCATTCAAACACTGGACAAAATTTAATATATTCTTTATAAGAGTTGTTTCTTGCGAAGAAAATCATAAATTTTGATCTTAAAGTTAGGAAGTATCTTTAAAATTAGTTGATCTATCATTTTATGCTTATGTTATATGACACATGTTGTGTCGGTATTTGCTGACTCTTTCTTGTAAGATAGATCGTGACCAAATTAATATAATTGATCATCAAAAATAGTTAAGAAAGTAACTCTTGATATTTGATTTAGAGAATAATGTTGATGAGAGAAATATTTTGTTTTCTTGAATAAAATTTACGATTAGCTTGTAGTAAGAAGGGAGATATATGTACATCTTGAATGACTGAATCGGTTCTTTTTCTTTATTGAATTACTCTTTCGGCATCATAAAATTCCAAGTTTTTCTGGAATATTTTGTCGATTCTACTGATCTAATGATTAGTATGCCAATTTCATTTTATATTTCTATTTATAAATTAAGATAATAGTGTGCAACAAAAAATTTTCTCTTTTCATTGTCTTTTATTCATTTTGTTTAAACCATATTCGAACAATACTATATCATATGAACATGTATAGAAGAAGGATGGACACAAGAGAAAAAACAAAAAAAAAAACATTTTCTGAATTATGAAATTAAGAAATATCTCATAATAGCCGACATATTTCTTTTCGAAGATATTATTATTATGTATTATAGGAGTCATTTATTTCTCATTCTATTGATAACATCTCTATGTGTTAGAAATGTTTTATTTGAGATCAATATGATAATAATACATATGATTAGCAATAACTAACGATATGGATATTTGATCAAATTTCATAGATTTTTCTACTCTCTACAATGGATTTAGCATTTCAGATGGAATGATAAAACTTTTCTTACTCTGATAAAAACACGTGAAAGAAAAGAAATAAATATTTAGTTCATAGCAGAGTATTTATGAAGATGAATAAGATGATATACACTTGATCACTGTCTGAAATGTTTTTTTTTCTTCATTTCTTCTTGCACTGATTGTTTCGATATCTTCTTTCATTGATGGTCAGAGCTATTCTAAAGATCTCAAAAGCAAAGAAGAGAATTAGTTACATCTCGAATGACAAAAAACAACGAAGCATGTAAAAGTACTTGGTTTGTCAAAAAATATTTTACTTCATGGTTCAAAATCGTTGTACAATCGTAGTTTTATAAGAGAGACAGACTAAATTAACACGACATCCTGAATCTTAAAGTATCATTGAATATCGTTCGAGTTACAGTTTAGTTTCATTTTGATCCCTATATTTGTAAACTAGAAAATAAGCTATAATGCATAAATGAAGAATATTTGTAGGAATGTTCATATGAATTCATCAATGAATTTTTAATTCTTTGAAAATAAGTTATTAGAAATATTAAGAATAAGAAATTGAATTTTCTAATGAGAACATCGAAAATGAATTCATATGAACATTCCTAAAATTTAAGATTTTATTTAGTTATTCGTATGTTTTCTAAAAATTGGAAAGTTGATTTTTATTTTCATATCATGATAAATTATTTTTTATTTATTTTATTGAATAAATAATTTCATTTCATCTTATATCATTTTAATTTTAATAAATTCTTAAATATTAAATTCACGTAAATGCATCAAATAAGTTCATGAGTGTTTAATTTATATAGATGCACCAAATAAAATATATAAATCAACAATTTTATTTAAAATGTATTCGAAGTGCATTGACTCACGTAGCAGCTAAAAAAAATATAATTTATTAATTTTTACTACAGTCGCCAAAGGAACAATGAATGCACAATGACTTCATAGCGATCATTGTTCAAATAATTTTCTTCAAATCGAAATGGATTTTCGAATTTTTTTTGCAATCAGTCTTGTTATTGCATTATTTTTGTAAAAATGAAGTCTTTCGAAAATCAAATTCAATTTCTACAAACTTCAAAATCAAACATCTTCGAAATTTTCAAAATCCAATTAATGAATAATAAAAATTTGAAAATATTGTAACTGTTTTAAAGTCTATTTTCTAAAATGTAGAATTTCAAAAAAACAAAATTACAGCGTATCCAAAGTACATATTGAAATACAATACAAACTCAAATAGTTAGATTTCATTCAGATTAAACTTTTCGATAATTATACCAGCTCAAAAGTCTTAAGCTAATTTCTTTGATGAACATTTTTGAAGTGCGTTATCAATACTGCAATATTATGCTTTTCAAATGAGATCAATAACCAAATGAAAAAATAAATAAATACTTAAAGAGCTTGTTATTCTATATATCTGTTCAAATCTATGATCTTTTCAAACGATCTTCGTAAGAGAATTATGTCGATAACTTGCAAACGTTTTCCTTTGATTTTGTTAGTACTTATATAAAATGTGAATTTTTGTGTAAACTAAAAAGCAGAAAAATTATTCAATATGTTTACTTTTGTAACTCAAATTTCTAATAAAATATTTTACTTTGTTATTATTGTAATAGAATTTAGTTACATTATCAATTGTACTCTAACTGAAAACCTCTAATATTCATCAAGAGCATGTTCGTTATTCATTATTTGTTCAAGACTTCTTATGATTTCGATCATCTATCTAACGAAAAATAGTCATCGCCATCACTGGTTGATATTTGTAGATCAGGTATCGAACATAAAGTGAATAATAATTTTAATATGAACAATAAGTACTCGACATAATACAAAATTTTCTGTATATGTTTTAAACATGTTTTTGATTTTTGTATATTTCTATTTCAAGTAGTTTCATATAGACGAATGTTTTGAGTTTTAAAACTTGAAAGCTAATTTTTACTATTAAGCTTTAATTATAACCTGATTTATGTGCATCTCGTTTACTTAATTATTATCTTGTATTGCATGTATTTTAATCAAACATATTGGAGAGAACTATTGTACACTAAGAAAAGTGAACATACTGAGTTTGGTCTTTCGTCATTTTGAAAATTAATTGCTGACTATCTTATTTCGATCAAAAACTTCGATTTAATATCAGAAATAAATCACTTGAAAAAGTTAAATTTAACATTGATGAATAATTTAAAAAGGTTTTGTTGTTCTTAATAATATATCAGTTTCTTTAAAATGAAAATTTAACAACGTTTTCTTTATTTTAAAGATGAATTAAATTTCGTACACAAATTCTATCATGTTCGATCAACAATGAAATTCTTATTTGAGCTATATTCGAAATTTTCACTTTTCTATGATTAGAATAAAAAAAAATAACTAAAAATAAATAACCGAATGGAAAATTAAACATATATAAATATTGCTTTTATTATTTGTCTCACTACCATAAGTATTTCATTAACAAAAATAAATTGAAATTCAAAAGCACAAATGTTAATTTTATTATGTGCATTTTTTGTTTTGACGTGTCGAATGATTTATTGATAGATGAGAATAAAAAATGAGAAATGATCTTATTGATTTAAACTAGCAACAATTAGCTACACACAAAATTATGTATTGCATGTAAATGCAGCTTATCTTAACCACTCTGAAGAAGTAACCTATGCATACTACGCAGAATTTCGCTATAGTAAATGGAAAAAGATCAGGAAATCAGGAGATGGCGTTAACTGCAGTGACTTCTACTGCGATGTATACCTGTGTGAAATAGTGTACTCCTGCTTTTTTTTTATTCCTAGTGAAGCTTTTCGTTTGGTCTCTTCTGAATGGTTTGTATATTTCAACGAATTGTAAGTTTTCGTTCGACACGGTTTAGCAATTACTTCACATTAATTTTTTACGATTTAGAAAAAAAAAACAAAGTAACATTTGTGTATTTATTTACACTTTATTCGGACAAAATCACTGTTTTAAGACAATCTTTAAAAAAGCCGATGAAATCGAAACATTGTTATAAATAAATGTCAGAAAATTGTTTTTTCTACTAATCAACAACACGCTGTATATCAATCGATCGAATTGGTAGTGATATCGACGAATGTAAGTACCAAAGTGTTTTTAATCTGAAGAAGTATTAGATAATCTTCAGTCATCTGATGAATTTTTAACATTCATTCCTCAATTCTATGTTAATACAGGTCATATGACAATACATTTATGAGATTGATATATCGCTTAGTACTTTAGTTTATTTAAAGCTGGCTTTATTATTCATTATTGATTTCCAATTTTCTCCTAATGTCTGTATCATCATCGTCGGGAATTCATCCATTTATGACAGAATTTTCGCTGGAGGAAATAGAACATGGCATGCAAGAGTTAAGAAATATTGAAGTTATCTTTTTACATGTTCATGGAAGTAAAAACCTTGAAAACAATCATGAAGCTATCGGTAAAATTTCAGTGGAACTTCAGAAAATAGATCATTATGTAAGAGAATTTACTATTAGTATCAAACAATGTCTTGTCTATATATGTGAGAACCCATAATGCTAACATTGAGCTTTATTTATCGGATTGTCTTGGTGAAGACGAAATATCGACCCTACTGAAATGTCCACAATTTCATTCTGTAGAACACATAGATTCATCGCCATGATGAATAAAATAAGAAGATATATCGGTTGATTGTCAACTATGAAGCACATTAGCAAAGAAAATACCCAATTTACGTCGTTGGTTAATGCATTCTAATATGGCACGCTGTATCGAATGGAAAGTTTCAGATGAGTTGCCACGACACGATTTTATTACTGACAGTTGTTCATTAATAAGGTATCAGCTGAAAATAGAAATTTTACTTCGCTTTCCAATTACAGCAGATAGTAAAAGAGATTTCATGGATTGATCTCTTAAAAATTTCTCTGCAGATGAAAAGGAGAGAGAAACTATTGGCCTATTCAATTCAAAATTCAAATCTGGACCGGCAATATTCTGGTGGGTGTTGATGAAGAGATCCAGACTCACACCCACATCCACACTCACCCCACACCCACACACCCACACATTCACCCACACCCACACCTACACACCCACACATCCCATCCACACACCAGCACCCACCCACACCGCACCCTCACGAAAGAAATTTTTCTCTACTGGTATGGCGTAAAATTTTAGGCATTTTCTGAATTCGACACTGAAAATTTGCCCTAACATATACTCTTCGTCATTAGTGAATAACATTTTTGATGCGATTTAATTTGGTATTGCATTTGTTATTGATGTTATTTGAAATTACAGCGTTATTCTCTCCCTGGAAAAATATTTTACGCAGCCTGTATATTGCTACTTTCAGTGAACATTTTCAAATAACAAGAAAAATGTCTGCATATTAATAATGTAATGATTCGAGAGCGATTCCTATCTATTGGTAATTATAAAATTGTATCACATCAGTGTACATATTTCAACGTTCTGCATGAATGCTGACGCTATGTGCACAAATAAAAACTATGGTAAAGCATACATATTTCTGACTATATAAATAGTCAAATGTGCGGTATACCTTTGAGTGAGAAGCATATTTCATATAGATTCGACAGTTGTCGATTTGTTTTTTTTTCTTGTCATTTTAGATAGTTAAAGTCTAGACAAAAAGTGTTTTATAATTTGAATAATTGACGAAATGGCAGCTAAACCAGTCAAACCAACAGGCAAAGTCCAATTGAGTGACAAACATGTGGAAGATCTCAAGAAAATATCACATCTCAGCGAAGCAGAAATTCAAGAAAAACTTGGTTCGTATCTCGTAACATAGTTGACATCTCAGTCATAAACCTCTCTAAGGTGACATTCATGATCACAATTAAATTTATGAGGAGTTGCTCTATTGAACCAGATAAATACGAAATTTACTCTCAGAAAATGTTCAGTGGCTTTTTTAAAGCTTTGATTCGAACTTCAGCTCATTACATTGTTCATTTGTAGAACACTTTCATGCAACAGCACCCAAGGGCCAACTCACGAAGGAAGAGTTCATCCAATTGCATAAACAAATATCACCTGAAACCAGTGATTTGATCGCTACTGATCTAGCCGAACGAGTCTTCTCATATTTCGATCGAGATCATTCTGGTAAATTTTTTGTAAGCAGTTTTTCTCTAGATGATCGTGTTATTGTCATTGTTTAGGAAAAGTCGACTTTAATGAATTTCTGATGGCTACTTCTTTGATGACACCTGGTACGCCGACAAAAAAGCTTGCATTGATGTTTATTCTATGTGATTTCGATCACGATGGTTCTCTTTCACGAGATGAGATTGCAAAAATTTTTGTTGTATCTAAACCAACTGGTAAATTAGTCGATCACAAGGAATTTGAAGCGTTCAAGAAACATGTAGATACAGTCTTTGCACAATATGACGTGAAAAAAGACGGAAAAATTTCTCAAAAGGAATTTCATGAACTTTGCACTCATGACGAAGTTTTCAAAAAGCTGTTAGCCTGATTCATTTCAAAGTTGATAATTAAATCAAAATTTACTATTCAAAAACAATTCAAATCTTCGATAGAACTATTATTGAACTTAAACAATTTTCCCATTGTCACGCATTTGCTTTTGAAAATTAGATAATTCAGTAGATAGAAATAAATAAAACATACTTACTCAAGCGTCTTATCTTCTCTAATATCAATTTATTTGATTTTACATCATTTGCACCAAAAAATCTCCGACTTTCTGCAATATTTGCAAGCTCGCGTTAACTTTAGACAAAAACGGATTCTATAACACCATTTGCCTTTCTGTGACAGAGAATGAAATAAAAATAATCAGATAACATCGTAGCAAGGTGAATAGAATTGACCTATGTCTTTTGAATCGGCAAAAAAACCGTCAGTTAACCGATGGTTCTTTATCATTACCTCGTTTCAGCTTTTCTCATTCCGTAAGCACATTATATCTAATTTATTTTATGAACTAAAACAGGGTGTGGGTGTTGGTGTGGGTGTGTGTGGGTGGGTGTGGGTGTGGGTGTGGGTGGGTGCGGGTGTGAGTGTGGGTGTGGCTATGGGTTTGGGATGTGGGGTGTGGATGTGGGTGTGGGTGTGTGGGTGGGTGTGGGTGTACACTGAAAAAAAAGGCACCAAACGAAACCCAAAAAGCTTCCGATTTTTGTAACGAAATCGAAATCCTTTGGGGTTTCGTACAAAGAAGGTTTTGTAGACAGTTTTAGCTTTTAAGCGCTGATAGCAAGAGTTTCGCACATGGGATTCCGTATAATTTACCCAGAAACATTAAGCTGAGGCTTCGTCCAACGCCATACAATATGACAGAAGTACTGTTACACCACTACACAATGCAAAACGCATGTACTCTCTTCAAAAGAACCCAGTTCTTTAGAAATGGACACGAAACATGCGTGAGAATCACCGTATCCTATAGGAAAATACACTACATCGCTGAGATATCGAATCAGCACTCCAAACGAAAACTTCCCCAAATTGTTTGCATGACTTCCCGTGCATCTTTCCATAACACGCAGCAAGTTGTTCGGAACTAACCAAACAAAATCATGAAGGTTTCCACCAGGAACATGCTTCTATGTGCAGCTGATGCCAGGTGCTTCCATACACAATACGGCAATTTTCAGGCACTTTTAGCCACTACATCAAGGTTCCGGTAGGCCAAACGATCGTCTTAGCATGTTTGATCTAAATAAAAATAAAACCTTTTATCTGTTTTACACTTAGAAAATAGAACTCACCATTAACATATGTTCATTCGATAATTGATCTAAATAAAAATAAAATAATGTATCTAGTTTTCACTATGAAAATACAACTCATCAATTACATTTGTTCATTTGATAATTGATCTAAATAAAAATAAAATAATTTATCTAGTTTTCACTATGAAAATACAACTCACCATTTAGATTTGTTCATTTCATAATTGATCTAAATAAAAATAAAATGATTTATCTAGTTTTCACTATGAAAACACAACTCACCATTTACATATGTTCATTTGATAATTGATCTAAATAAAAATAAAATAATTTATCTAGTTTTTACTATGAAAGTACAACTCACCATTTACATTTGTTCATTTGATAATTGATCTAAATAGAAATAAAATAATTTATTTGCTTTTCACTCAGAGCTGGAACCGGTAAGAAATTTTGAAAACGATCCGGTTCGGCCGGAAAATATCCGTTTATAAGTTGTTCTTGAACCGGTGAATTTCCGGCAAACTGAATAGGTACTGATATGAATACAAGTAATGCTTCTGTGTTTTCGATGTAGATTGTTGAAAAAAGTTCGGCTTTGAACTATGATTTTCAACATATATTTCAAGAACTATAATTCTTGATGAAATGTGATTAAAGTTTGCTCAATTCTGTAGAAAAAACATGCATAATGTTTAAAATTTATCAAGCATTCGAACTTTGTAAACAGTTCATCAAGCATATGCTGGCTGTCGGGAAAATCGATTGTGACTTGACAGCGAAAACGTTAACCAAAAGCAAGAATCAGAAATAGTTTTTCTTTCTTGTAAATCTCCTGCTTTAATTAAAATGAGATGTTTTGAGCCTTTTTGCACATTCCTAAGGACAAATATAGACAACTTTTTAGCATTAATTTTCAAAAATATCGTTAAGCAACAAATTTTTCTTAGAAACTCATACCGGTGAAATTCCGGTTTCATCCGG
>CAJNSZ010001922.1:0-19749 GCA_905329745.1 Rotaria sp. Silwood2
TGCATAGGAAGGAAATATTATTGAGGTGCACTGTATGGTCATAGGAATAGTTTGTGAAAATATTGATTAGAAAAATAAAGTATTTTTGATGAAAAACTGCCTAAGACTCTCCTTTAGCATAGCCATGAAAACATCAGTGACAGATGTCGCAATGCATCAAACTATTCAATTTTGATAAACAAAATAGAAAATAAATAAAACCATTTAAATAATATATATATATCGAAGAAAAGCATCCATTTAATGTTATTCAACAAAATATTAATTTAGCTTCTGTCTCATTGGATAGATCTAATCTAATTATTCGTTTCGGATAAAATATTGTCTATTTTGTTGTTATTATTGATGAATGATTGATAAAATAATATTTAATAATTGTCCATCTCATATACTGTTTGACTTAGTAAAGGAAAACATATTTATTTACTGTTTGTATTCTTCTAAGCAATGTTGCTATGTTTATTAATACATCGGTCATGTGTAGGTTTATTTGATGAATGAGAAAAAAAGAAAAACAGGTAGGTGTATTATTTGATGAAATAGGTGATGAGTGGTTGTTATGTTTAAAAAAGAAAAAAAAAAATTTATTTTTAGCTTAAGATTCTTTTGTGATGATGAGTCCAATGGGAAATAATATGGATGAAACTGAAATGAAAAATTCAAATGAAACAGTAAATGGAAAAGGAACAAACAGTCTTTTATCTACATTTAATCGTAAACGTCGTCATACATTTGATGTTGACCTAAAAGTTGAACGTGTTCTTTCTCTTCCATATGCAAGTGGAAAATTTTTTTTCAAAATTCGTCTTCTTAATGGTGGAAATCATGTTTATATATGTCATGAGTAAGATTGATAATTTATTTTATTATTATTTAAAATATTTTATTTTTATATTTTTAATAGACGATTTGAAGTTCATGAAAATAAAATTGAGTTTAATATAAGTGATCATTTTCCAGTAAAAATGACATCACGTGTTGATAATTTTACACTTGATCACTGTTATTGTCGAATTTCAATTCGAAAAGTTTGTTTAAAAAAAAAAAAGAATTAAAATATTTCTTAGTATTTTTGTTTTTGTTTATTGTAAAGGAAGGACGTGCTGGTCGTTCATATGAAAAAATTGGTTATTATGACTTGGATTTAGCATCTGTTGCTGGAAGTGGTGATGAATCGAAAGCATGTTTACTTAATGGTTATAAACAAACAAATAGTAGTCCATCGAATGCTTATCTTGAAATAAGAATGAAATTAACTGTTCTTGAAGGCGATCATATTTTTCGAAGGTTAGTTTTTTTTTTCTTAAATAATAAAATAAATTGTAAGTTTTTTGTTTTTGTTTTTCTTTTTGTTTTTCTCAAGACCAGACAGTGATCATCCTTATATAAAAAAAATTGAACAAATATCATCGAATAAAAAAATCCATGAATCATTTCCAGGTTTGTTTATTAGTATTGTTTTATTTGAAAATATATTTTAAAAATATCAATATAATAAAGATGAATGTTCATCAACAATAAGTGGATCTGCTGGTGAACTTTATCCTCCATTGACAACAAATCCAAATCGAGGTCATTCTCGTCAAGCAAGTAAAAGTAGTATGTGTTCAAATTATTCAACAAATAGTGTCAATAGTACAAATAATTCAAATCCTCTGGATAAAAATAATTTAAGGTTAGTTTTTATTTTCATTTTCCATTAGACAAGATATAGAAAAAAGAAATTCTTAGACATATTTTATACAAGTCTGATCATTTTCACAATGTTCATTCCGATCCGAATATGTTTTCTAATAGCAGGTAGATGCATGGGTATATTCCTGCTTTATTTTTTTTTATTCTTGATGCTTTAATGAAAGACAAAGAAAAATATTTTATTTCATTCTAAAATATTTTGTGTCTTTTATTTAGACAAGGTAGTGACGAAGAAAGTCATCATCAATCACAACGACGTTTAATTAATAAAAGAAGAGTTTGTTTAAAGAATTTTCAAAAAATCGAATCAATAAATTATTAATTTTAGACTCCATGTATTGATCAATTTGGAGATATTCAACGACGATTACATTCAACTAGAGTCGATGCAAATGAAATAGTCAATAGTGTTATTAATAATACTGCAAAAACAGTAGAAAATCCAAATGGTTTGTTAAACTTTTCTTTATAATAAAATAGGAAAAAAAAAAAACTTTAAATTTAAATTTAATTAAAGGTTATTTATGTTTAATGTATAATGAAGATGGAACAGCACGTGTTGGCTCATCGTCATCGTCATCTCTTTTTGTATCTACTTAATATTCATTTTTCTTCTATTTATTTGTTATTATTTAAAATTGTCTTCTTCTTTTTTTTTTTGTGTTTCTAATTAATGAATTTGAGTCTCGGTGTTTATTTTTTTGTTTCTTTTTAGAAAATAAAAAATTTCTTGAAGTTTAATAATGTTTTCAAATATTCTATAAAACAAATAAATGTCGTCAAATAGTTATTTATCTTATAATAGATTTAAACGAGATTTTATTGATTTTACTTGAAAATATTTGTCAATTATTTCCTGTTGAACTAATATTATGTGTAAAGAGAATTTATTTAGAGTTTCAATATTGAAGTAAACGAAAAGAAAATTTGTTTTTATTTTTTTTTTTTAATAAAAAATAAAATAAAAAAACTTTTTCTATAATGTTCGTTGTCTTCTATTAGATAGATCATATTATTGACTANTGTACTAATTGAAAAGTATTCAGATATGTTGAAAATAATCATTTTAGATGAGAATGAATTAAGCAAGATCAACTGTAAGTAGCGCGAATGGTTCAGAGCAGATTACCTAGAAAGCTCTACACTTGATTAAGCCGACCAATGACGAAATTTCAAAAGGCGGATAAAATTAAAAACTTTAGTTTGGAAAAAAATATTATTTCTCTGCTACTACATTTTATACATATTTAATAACTGCACGCATATGAGTATAAAAAGTCATTTTCCAATTACAAAGACAGTAAGAAAGAGCAAGAGGCAGATATAAAAATAGACCGTAGTTAGAACAGTGTAAAGAGAATACAAGATTCATAATTAATTGTCTAATGAGAATCACAGAAGTTTAAATTTTCAACTATAGTGATGACAAAAGAGATTTATTAAATCCAGTTTTCTAAAGCTACATAGTACAATATGAAAGCATGGCTAAAAGCAGTTGCTCTGAGTATTTTTCTTCTATTAAATTGTATAGATTTCATATATTTGATGTATCGGTTACTTAAGTTAGGCTACTTATCTGAAATGAATATAAATAATAAGATGATCGTGAATGACTACGCGTCGTTCCATAGCAACAGTGACAAATATGACTCTATAGATAATCTCGATTATTTGCTTGTCCCTCTACAAATACAAAAGTAGATGACGGACATGGTTATTTAATTCCTTCATCTTTTTTTCTGTTTATACTAGAATTTCAATACGATAATGAAAAACAAAATTATTTCACTTACCATGCTACTTATGTTTAAGCTGATATGATAATGTCACAGTTAATAAAACTTAAATGAAATAATCACTGAAGTTCAAACTGTTTTATTCAGATTGGATGAAATTTTAATATGTATAGAAACCAATCTTAGTGAAAATAATTGTCCAAGATTATTTTTTCAATTGTTTTTTTACTGCAGAACAAATTTATTTCTGTCTATGCATATTTGGAAGACTGTACTATGTCTATTGAAAATGTCGAGAGAGAGAACAGAATCGTGAACAAGTTCTTTTTCTCATTCTCTCTACGTCGTGTTCTGTCTTTTATGTTTAAACTGATAATTTGCGTTGTCAATAGATATCCTGCCGAGTTTTTGCTTTAGCGAATGCAAGTCTTTTTGTACCGTATTTGAATATTAATCATTAATTTTGATATTCTTTACATCACTCTCTCAGCAAACGCTTAGTTCGATGTCTTTAGTAACAAAGAAAGTAGAAAAAACAAGCTGCATTATCAAGGCAATTAACACAGTATGTCGCCTTTCTTTTATCAACTGCGTTGCAGTTTCATGTAACTTCGAGTAACTGCAGCGCATTAATCGTAGTGAAAACTCTATCAGAAATTACGGTTATTCCGCCATGATATTCATATCTTTCATTCTCTGTAATCGACATCGAATAATTCTAAGTGATACTTTGTTATTTGTAATTAATCAAATTCTAGCGCTAAAATGTAGCCATATAGGAGCTGCTTAAAAAGTAACCTTCATGAGACTTCGACTCATAATTCATTCTACCCGAAAAAGATAGAATATGTACTTAGAAAATTATTCTTAACTTTTTTTAAAGTGTTTTTTTTTATGGATTTTAGGTTTTCAGTTTGTTTACCTTTTGAATTTCGTATGTTTTAAAATTCAAGAAAACAAATTTTTCTTAACCCTTGTTTTCAATTTTTTAGATTTTCTAAGTGTTTGTTTTTATTTAGAAAATTGTTCAATTCAACAATAGTACGCCGACTTCGCAGTTTGACCGAGATCAAACATACTGGAAACAAACTTCTTTCGAAAACAGAATCATGAAATCGTTTGATGAAAATAAACTCTTGATTGATGAAATACTTAGACGAATTGAAGCACTGGTTAACTTTCTTGACATCAGTATTTGGATAAATTCTGATCTGTGAACTACAGAACAAAAAAAGGAAAGAACAACGAAACAGCAAAGAAAAGAGATGCACGAAAATAGAAAGCTTTCACCAAAGCAATTTTTCACAACGTCATATTACCTAACTCAATCACACGTAGAGATGTTTTTGTTTATAAATCAGCATCTTCTATTAATACTTAGCTGTTAGTGTTTCTCGTGATACAAAATGAAGAATAAGGCCACAATTTGACTAATTCAGCGCAATAATACTAACCATAGTTTTTTCTTCGTGACCGTATTCTGAAATGATATGAAAAAGTGAATTTGCAATTAAGATTATGAAAAGTTAGAAGAGTAGCATATAGCATAGACTAAAATCTATTTGCTTATTTTCAAGCCAGCTTCTGCTGTAACTATTTCCTAATTTACTACCAATTTTAATTATTTCAAACAGAATAATTCTTTAGTAATACTTTTCCATTTGTCAAGATTATTATACTGAAGAAAAACTTCTCGTCGAAATAGTGGATATGGGTGTGTGTGTGAGGATGAAGGAAAGACCCACATCCACACAGCAGTACCGAGGATCTAAAAGTTGGTAATTCAAGGAAATTCAACAAATTGAATGGATCATATAACTTTGAATTATATTCCTGGGCGTTTCCATAGAATTGAAGGAAATTTTAAAAATTTAAGATTAGTTTTGGAACCTTTGCGCTGCTTAATGCAACCAGTGATGCAAGACTTCAGAGAGAACGAATTTCGTACAGTTTTGCCATTTAATTTCTGTGAACACTTAGGTTCTTTGGTAATATCCACAATCCCATCAGATTTTAGGCTGATGAATGATCCTGTTCTGTATGTTTATTGAATTCCTTGACTCTCTAGAATTGCTTTCAATCTTTTGAATTGCTTGATTTTCTACAATTTACTTGGATTTCCAGAATTCCATCATACTAATGCTGATAACTGCTCCTGTTCGCTAGGTTTGTTGAATTCCTTGAATCTCTGGAATCGCTTGATTTTCTAGACTTTGCTAGAATTCTGTCGTACATATAGCTTGTAAGGTAATATGTTATGTACATCAGTTGCGTTTGTTAATTTTCTGGAATTTTCTGGAATTACGATTTCGTGGATCCTTGGGGAATCTCTACTCACACACACACCCCATCCACCAATCCACACCCTCTAAATTTCGATGAAATCCCATGTGTTTTATAGCTGTTATTGACTTCTTTATTCATTGCTTTACCTGGCCCTTTTCGTGAGTAGAACTTAATGTCTTGGGTGTGAGTATACTTTTGCTTGGTGTTTCGTTTGGGATAGATAAATAGGTTTTTCTCACGACGACCTAGGATAGTGTTGAGGCGGACTCTTTCTAAATACTTGCTTCGAAAAACATATCGCAGTACATTTTGTGTCATAAAAATAAACCAACAACGTGGCAGAAAAGTCGTCACTGGAAGAAAGTAGCTTTGGTAAAGGCACCATCTCATTTCATAGACGTTGAGCAATTACAGCTGCATTGTGTTGATGTTGAGTAATTACACCGAAATTATGTAAAAAGGAGCAAGAAATCGTGTTAAAAGTGGCAGACAACAGTAAGCGATAAATAAAAAAAGCGGCGACGAAGACTGATTAAATTTTGCTGTCAAAATGCACCGAAATCGATTTTTGGGAACAACAGATTGGGACGCTACCATTTCCTTGCTAAGCAATTATTCGGTACCAACAAGACTACGCGATCGTATAATATTAAATCGAATAAAGCAGCAAGATGATTTGCTTTTAATTGAATTGGGTACTTTATTAAGCGCCCACGAATGTGATGATATTTTGGCCAATATTAGCAAGGAAACATTTGAACATATGTCAGAGAAGTATGACTCTCAAAAACGCAACAATTCACGATTAATAGTAATGGATGATCGATTCGCTCGAATACTTTGGCGACGTTTAAGGTTGAGTAATGGAATAACAAAATTAGTTTCCAATACAAAGCCGTTGGGTTTCAATGTGCAAGGACATTGGGAGTTGAGTGGTGTGAATAGGGCTATGCGATTCAACAAGTACCGTCAAGATGAACATTTTGCACCCCATAAAGATGCACAGTATGCCCCTAATGGAGATGAACGATCATTGTTCAGTTTAGTGATATATTTGAATGATAATTATAAACAAGGTGAAACGAAATTTTATTTTCCAAAAGTGACACCAAAATTCGATACAAAAGGGTTAACGATTGCAGAAGAAATTGAAGCTTATGGTGGATTGGAAGGAGGTTACGAATGTGCAACAATTAAACCAAAGAAAGGGTACGCTGTTCTTTTTACGCATAATCTCTTACATGGGGCCACAGCGCCACAGATGGAGATAAATTCCGATTTGATGGAGCGCATCATCTTGCGAACTGACATACTCGTACAACGAAAGGGAAAACCACTTGGATTTGCCGTTTGTCCAGAAGAACAAGATGATTACCTTGCTTGCTTGAATTTTTTTCGTGAAGCTCAACAAAACGAATTGAAAGTGTATGCAGATCCACGACAGTCCGTCAAAATCAGTGAAATCGGTGAATTATACGAACGTTCATTATCGATTCGATATAATTATCCACAATTACTTGAACTCAAATCAAAACCAACAGTTACTCATCAAGATGAAGAAAACCAATTGATTGATAAGCTCCCTATTGAAGTTTGGCTTTCCATTTTTAAACATTTACATGAACAAGATGTGCAACATCTAATATTTGCTTTTCCAAAATTTCAACTATTGAAAATGATTTGGGAAGCACAAGAGACAAAACGTTTTGAAACAGATTCATGCCGTTGCAAATTTATTCCAACTGTCCATTCTCAATATGGTAGTCGAACACTATTTCGCTTTCCTGACTCGGACTTTTTCTATCAACATATAGATGGATGTTGCCGTGTAGCAGCCGTATATGCTTTCTTCTTATTGGGACATGGATCAGATTCAAGAACCTACACAGTTCGATACGACAGAAATACACACGAAATATGTGAAGTGAAAATGGAAAAATTGTTAGCAGATGCATTTTATAATAGAAACTGCTATGGCTCTATATATCGCGTGGTACAAAAAGATGAGGTAAAACGCCAGCCAATAGTAGATTTAGATCATAGTGTTGATCGTATATATATGACAAATCGTCATCAATCTCAGTTTATTGGACAAGATATTTTATCACGTTTTCATTTTAAAATAAGACAGTATCATTCGTCCAATTCTGAAACAAGTGACGAAGACGAAGACGCCATTTTTGATAAACTTAGTATCCTAGGCTATCAGAGAACTCATGCTTTATACGATAGAGACAAAAAACTTGTTGATAAATATTTGAACGTCAATGATGGTAGACGTCTTTATCCGCATTGGATGAAATGTGCCAGAGATGATGTACTGGGATATTATGAATATTTGGTCAAACAGACGAAACAAAATTCGAATACGAGTCTGTTTCGAATGTTATTAGCGAAAGATCGTGTCATTGACGGATTTTGTGATTGTCCAATGAATTCTCATCCAAATCTAAACGAAGTTGAAGGTTTAATTCAATTTTATAACCATCTCGTATTCGATTTTGATACGCATCACTTGACTGTTGAACGTCTGTCAGATGAAAAACCAGTCTGTTCCGATTATAATTCTCTTTTATACCAATGTGTTCGAACATTGCAACGTTCAGTTCCACAAGAAAATCCCATTTCATTCTATCGAGTGAATATTGAAAAATTGGCAGAGGCAGCAAAAGGATTCAATCATGCGTCCTGTCAGTGTGGGTTTCCATCCGTTAAAATTGATCAATTTTCGTTTCTCGATTATACATATTTATCACATGTACATTTGGCCGTTGGCAAAAACACGGATGAGGTATTTGTTTTGGCTACTTATGATGGTGTTGCTGCATTTTAGTTCATGATGATTATTGAAAATAACGAGTTCTCTTTTGACTAACATACTTTCAACATCACTGAAATAAATATCCAATCATCTGCTCTGATTTACTAATTACGTTAATGACAACAGTTCATCACCTCGAATCGTTGTTTATAGAGGCGAGTTGCTCAAACGGCATGTGAATGCTGACTGTGTTCTCGAGATATAGAGTCCGATCGGAGATTTTCATGAGTTGACATGTGTGTGAGTGTACATTATTTAAAAAACCTGAAAACAATAAACCCTTTAATGATTTATTAAAGTACAGTGTATAATAAATTTTTATAAGGGTTTAGAACAATAATAGAACCTTTATAAGGGTTTAATGAAGAGTTCAGAAAACGAATAAGCCCTTTCATATACTCTTAATCAATTAACTTCCTGCATCAGTCATTTTCTCACAGAGTAGGGTACATGGGTGGAGAACGATATTTGAATCAAAAAATGAACGAAAGATCAAACGGGCAATCTATTAATAATTCGATGAAAATCTATTCTTCAAGAATAAAAACAACAGCCTATCACTAGCGAAGGTACTCATCAAGATAGTATTCATGTTAGAAAGTATCACAGATACTCATGAGTACTCCTGAATTTTCAGTACTCATTAACAGTACCCGCGCTAAAATCTGAGGGCATGAGTCTAGGTCTGGGCAGGTATAAGTGTGGGTGGGTGCGAGATGACGATGTGGGTGGGTATGGGGTAAAGGTGATGGTGGATGTGGATGTGAGTGTGACTGTGCAAATCATTCATTGAAGGAGACCCATGCCGTCACACCCATATCCACACCCATACCCACCCACACCCTTGTCCATTATTTCCTGAAAGTTTCAGAAGCAAACATTGTATTGGGAGAAAACGGCACACTGATGACCATTGCGTTATTGGCAAGGCTCCAGGGAGCCTATATCTCAAGCAAATGCATTTATTTTTCTACTAATGAAAGACCATGTCTTGAGGGTGTGGATGTAGATCGTCTTTTTCTGTACATCCACACCCACTTCTACACCCACCGACGCCCACACTCGTACCTCTATGACCACATCACCATGTTTAGATTGAAAGATCACTCAATTCTGTAATTCATATTATGAGCTCCGACATTCTTTCGATTTTCTTTCTACAACTACTTTACTGAAAGCTAAACAGAGTAGTGCAACTTAAGTATATAGGTCTGACACATGTTCAAAGAAAATTGCCGTTAACATAAACTCTCTCAATAGCTATTCAACTACGTAGCTCGAATCTCTCATACCTAAACTGTACAGAAAAATAGGTTGAATGACAATCAATTAATAGTTACATACATTACCAGTGGATGAAAAATCTAAACTAATCCGATTAAAATTGATCGAAAATGTCTTTCAATCAATTTTAATATATCGTATGCATATCATAGGTCATTTCCTTAGAATGCATGTTAGCATATAATGCGATGGGTGTGGGTGTGGGTGTCCATTCAGAGAAGACTTACACCCACACCCACATTGATGAAGGTAAATACTTGTGTTTATTTAAAGACCAGAGCTATATCATAGGAAGATCGCATATGTTTTACTCTCATATCAGATAAGGAAGATTTCTTTAGATTACTAAATGTTGTTGAAATTTCTTATGAAAAGGGGATAGGTTATATGAAGCTGCATACCCATACTCTTTCACTCAAAAATTAAAAAGTTCAGAATATTATACTTTTGAAATGTGTAAGATTGTATTGAGTATAACTCGACTCAATACTTGTAATCATTAGACGAACTATGTTTTATAATTATCCACTTTTCGGTCTGTACAGTACGAGAAAAAAACGAATCATATAAATTAGAAAAGCGGTTAAAAGGATTATTAGACTTACCTAAAGTCAATATTGCAGGTCGAAATGGCAATATTTAGTTTTCTAGTAAATATCAAAAAATGGATAATAAATTTAGTAAAATGGTTATAATTCCACTTTAGAGATCCATGAACACTAGAGTTCGACAGTTCCTAAAAAGTATCTTTGACATCTATAGTCTTATAATAGTATACTAGATGAATGATCCAATAAATTTGTCTAGGGATTTGTAAATTATGTTTCTTTTCTTCGAGATTATTAATATATATTATTTTTGACAAAACAATGTCGAACAATAAAGCAACAGATTAAGAATGAGAAAATGATGACTATTTTTTCGATGTATAAACTTTTCGGTAATAAAGTATCATACTGAACTGAAACTTTTTGTAATAATTGTAGATGCCTAATTACAAAAGAAAAAAGTTTTAACTTCAAATCTCGTTCTTAGTTCGAGCTAGGACAATTTTACCGTATTGATAATACCTTTTTAACACTATCGCATCTACTCTTGTTTTGATTTTCTTCTTCCTGCTAACCTTGAGACACCCATTAAGTCAAAAAACCCTTCGTAAGACTAAGAGAACTTATGAAACAACTTAAATTCGGATAAAATTTTGTTCAAAAACATTTTTCTCTTTAGTGAAGGTCTTTTTTTGGAAAAATCCACTTTTCATAAACAAAACATATTTCATTTGATCACTTACTGCGATAGAATACCACTGAAAAAGCATTACCAAACATTAACTGCTGTAATTTTTTTTTTGGAAAAAAATGATTCTTTAGATGAAAAAATCATCTTTTATCGTAAAGAGCTCGTTTTTAACAGAGATATACTTTAAAGTCATAATGATTATGAAAGTACACATCGAACTATCAAGCCATACCTTTTTTGAAAAAGTGATTTTTTGACGATACTAAATTTGTTCAGGAGCCTTCATCATACTTTTAATTATTTTTCTCAATGTAATGAAGAATTGCGTAAAAAATATGCTTCATTCAATAATGAAGCTGAACAAATAGTTGTAGAGAATCAAATAGATCGATCAAGTATTTCAAGCAATTCTTTTATGTTTGTTTATTCTTCCCATTTACATTAATTTTCTTCTTGCGACGTTTTTAGATGTCGATGAAGAATGTGAAGAAGCAGCTGTCAAAAAACGATATCTTGGCATTGTTAAAGTAAATTATATTTTTCTTTTAATATCAAAGTTCTTTTTTTTTTAAATTCTCTTTTTTTATTTTCTCTAGAATAAACGTAAAGTTCGTCGTTTAAATGATTGAAAATTTGTTTTTGATTGAAATGTTGGTGAAGATACAGTTGTTGATTATAATCCAACCTGTAAAGAAAAAAAAATCAATCGAAATTTCATGGTGATCTATTTGACCAACGTCGTACGTTGACAAGAAGAAAAAGATCGAGCAACGTAAATTATATTTAAAAAAAAATAAAAGTTTTAGTTATTCATTACTTTTTAGAGATCGTCTTAAATATGATCGAGATTGGCGTATTTTCAAAGAATATTATAATATGACAACCAGAGATGAAAATATTTNGGGGGGGGGGGGGGGGGGGGGGGGGGGGGGGGGGGGGGGGGGGGGGGGGGGGGGGGGGGGGGGGGGGGGGGGGGGGTAGGTGTGGTGTGTGAGTTAGGGTGTGCGTGAGGGGCTTACTCATCTAATACACACATCCACAACCACACCCACACCTACCCACACCCTCCCACAGTCCACAGTCCACACTCCGCACCCCACATCAACACGCATACCCTACACCCAAAGCCAATACTGAGGCCCTCGATTGTTTTCATAAAAACTAACTAAATAGTTTTAGTAAACACATTGTGTAAGCCATTCAGCTCTTTATTTTCCATGATTGACACGAAACAAGCATTAAGCTCAATACATGATCAGCAAAATAAGAACAGCAGCAAGTGTTTCTAAAAGGAATTTACTTTTTGAAATATTCGTAGAGCGATTGCAGAGATTTCCATTGCAGCAATACTTCCAGTCTTCATCCTTTGGAGGAGGATTAAAGCGAGGATCTTTAGTGTTTTGTTGATGAAGTTGAGATAAAGAAATGTAAAACGCTCGAGATCGTTGATTAGCTGCAAGTAGGTCTAGTTCTGTTTCAAGGAAAGTTCTAGCGTGAGAATGTGTACGCCGCGTCGTTCTGAAGCAACTTAAACGGACACATTCGTTATCTGGAGCTGGTCCTCGTGCTACCGCACGTTCGTAATTTTTATCGTGTATTACTTTCTATGAGATTAGAACTAGAGATCATTCAATAGCAAAATCAGAAGAAAACTTACTATGCACCATCCATTGGTTGGAGCTGGCTTCTTCGATATTCCAGAATTAGAGGATAGAAAAGGATCTCTGCAACCATTTTCATCAGAAAAATAGCAAGTCCAACATTCATTGAGACCGATGGAACGCTCAACTATAGATACAGTCATTTGCTATTTCAATATGTTTCAGTTTTTTCTGAAGATCTACATACCTAGTAAAAGAGACAGTAATAGAGCAACAATTAATTGCATTGATTTTGCAATTTTTAAGAGGGTGTGGATGTGGATGTGGACGTGGATGTGAGTCTAAATGAGCGTATTCTCTTCATCAACACTCACCCACACCCACATTCGGAAATATTTCTTGGTCAAATTATACTATACTGCGCTTTCATCATTCATGGTTTATTATTATTATTTCAAGTTTTTTTCACTTGAAATTATGATAGCATCATATTTTTGTCTGCGCAATATTTTGTGTATAAAAAGAAATATTCAATGCTTTCACACACATAAACTCATTCAAAGGTAAAGAGACTGAATGAATATGTGTCATTTTCGATGTGACGAAAAAGTCATTTTCCTGTGACTGTGTGTGCAGTATACCCAGACACAATTCAACGATCGTTTTCATATTTTGCTACACTTCAATGATCATAAAGAGTCAATGTAAAAAAATTTCTTTTTTTTCTTAGGCACTTCTCTTCATATTTTATTTTCATCAGAGCGCTGATCGTATGTCGGATAGACACTCTTACTGACTAGACGTCTTTTGTTGTTGTTTTTTTGTGCACTAAAACATAAATCATTCTGTGTGTGATTCTTTTTTTTGTCAAAGTAAATACAATATTGTATGAGTTACATTCAGACAAGCTACATATTCTAAGAATAATCAGATATGATTATGTACAGGATTACACAGAAAATAGTTTCACAACTATAGCTCAAATTCGATGCGACGTTTTTTTTCAATAAACATGTGAGTCCGATGTCCTAGGTAACTCTCCATGCAATGTTTTTTTAAGTTATAGTTTATGGCATTCCATGTTAATAGAAGTAAGTTGAATAATTACCAAATAATCGATTACATAACGAAATAATAGCTAACTTTTTGATCAATTATTAGGGTCATTTTCCAACATACATTTTTTTAAATGTTGACAGCTGTTGTTATCGTTACGTTTTGAAAATAATCTTATTGTTATGTTATCAATTTTTGCTTTCACGGATTTATTCATTTAAGACTTATCGGCTTTATTGAGTGCATCGATCCACTGCTTACTGCTATTGTTGTAGTTGAATATATCGAAAAACGTAAAAAGTAAGAAACTGATTATGTTAACATCATGCACAGTTCTACATATGCTTTGCTTTCATTTCAATGAATATCTGAAGAAAAATTCCAGAATTATATTGCATTATTATATGATCATCCGATCAAAAATTTCAGACTTCATTCGCGAGCTACTCGAAAAATTTACAGAAAACTTGTATAGTCAAATACTAGCTTGCTTTTTCGCTATATTTGAGCTCTTGTTAAGATTTATGTTTTATTTTTCGAAATAAAACTAACTATAGAATTTTGTATTTGACGTATAATAGATATTTTGTTTATCAACCATTTTAAATAAAGTATGTAGTTGCTGATTTGCATTGATATTAGTATCAAACAATGATTTTCATTTAAATGTTTATTTATAGAGTGCATGATTTTTGCAACCTCTCTGATTGAGTTCAAGTCTTAAAAACTAATTTTCTACGATCTGAGTGCGCCAGGTTCGCTACTGCTATCTTCCAAACAGGAACGATACGGACACATTGATTGGATCTCATGCGTTGTGAATGGAAGTATAGGAGTATTATAAGCGTTGGTTTTCTACACTTCTGTAAGCATTATCTCATGCCAGATTTGCCAATCATACGCCTATTGGTAATCAAATACAAATTACTCATTGCTGTTTAACACGAGAGAAAAAAGATATAGAATGAGAATGCAGAATTGGAAACAAACTGGCCGGTTTCCAGTTATCAGTTCTGTCGGGCTCAACTTCTAAACCAGGCCAGTTTTCATCGTTTTTTATACCAATTCTAAGGTCACTATAGCTAGTCTGTTTTGCTCATTTTTATCGATTTTGATGACTTTCCCAAGACAACAGTACGATAAGAGCTTTGGATTAACCTAAATGAAATTATGATGGTCGTCGAAAGTTAGCCAATCATCAGAAGTAACGTTCTCTGCAGTAAAGATTTTTACTTCGAAATTTCGAGCTCACCTTTCTGGACTGCTGTTAATCAACTGTCACGTACGCTCAATGATTTGTAATTTTCAGTTCATCCTGTTGATACAAAAATATGAGAGACGATTCCGTTCTAGATTATACAATAGATGTGAGAATTTATTTTATTTCAAGAATTGAAAATCTGAAAATTTTGAACAGATCCAAGCCTATATTTCTGAACTCGTTGGAGCTCAATAGGTAACGAATAACGTAATAAAATGTGTTGCTTATATTTAACCATTGAACAAATACCTATGCTTTTTCTTTCGAAGTAGCTGACAAATGACAACAGTTGACGATAATCTCGAAGTATTCAGTCTGATTTGGCTTGATGCAGCAGTAAACACATCAAAAGAAAATGTTAAAGCTCAGTCAGATCTTCGTGCAATCATTAATTATCTTAAAACATTCGATAATGCTGAAAAGTGCGAAAAATACATCCGAAAGTCTCACGAGTCTGATCGAATTGTGCTCATCGTCAGTGGTGATTTGGGACAAGAAATAGTACCTCGAATTTACAAACTCCGACAAGTTACTTCCATCTATGTCTACTGTATGGACAAGAAGACAAATAAGAAATGGGCCAATCAATATAAAAAAGTAAAAAGAAATGATGGTTTAGTACAATTCTCTAAGAATATTGTTTAGATTAAGTTAATAACTACAGATCTCGACAGTCTGATTAATCGAATCGAAGCAGATCACGTAAAAACGAAGAAAATTGAAGAGCAATTTTCTATTACCTTCTTAGAAAACGATTCAATAACAGATCGATCGTCACTTGGTCTCAATGGACACTATCTTCAGTTTCAACTATTGATGGATTCGCTTCTTCGTATAGAAAGCACTGATGAAGATAAAGAAGAACTGATTTCGATTTGTAAGAAGAAGTACAAAGACAACAAAAAAGAACTGTATAATGTTCGTGAATTCAAGGACCATTATAAACCTGATAAAGCCTTATGGTGGTATACGAAGGAATCGTTCCTCTATCGAATTTTGAACAAGGCCTTAAGAGTACAAGACATAAATTTGCTTTTTCTTCTACGATTCTTCATCTTCGATCTTTGGAAAGCAATCGAACAACATCGATGTTTAACACCCATTCGCACTTACCGAGCTCAATCGATATCGGATGATGAATTCCGTGGATTGTCAAATTCAATCGGAAAATTGATTTCAATGAGCTCATTTTTCTCAACTAGTCTAGATCGAAAGAAGGCCCTTAACTTTGTCAATCCTTCAGATGACTTTCGACAAATTTTCTTCGAAATTTATGCTGATCCTCGAATTCGCGGTGTCAAACCGTTTGCTGACGTCTCCTCATATAGTGCTCATCCCGAAGAAAGAGAAGTACTAATGACAGTCGGTTCTATCTATCGCGTTCTTGATGTTCGCCGCGCCGATAGTCAAGTTTGGACGATTCAAATGCAATTGTGCAGCGACGATGACAACAACCTGCGAACTACTTTAGAACACATGATAATGGAGAATTTTGTCGAGAGTCACGAACAAAAACGTCTCTCGTTCGCCACGCAGCTGATACGCATGAATAAACTCAACGAAGCCGAGAAACATCTTCTGTATTTGTACGACACTGTGTCTCATGATCATAAGGATATTGTTCTATTGTATTCCAAACTCGGAGATCTCGCATTCGAAAAAGACGACTTTTCAACAAGTCTCAAATGGCATAAAAAAGCATTAAAGCGGAAAAAGCAAACACTCAAATCGAGTCATTCTGATCTTGCCGATAGTTACAACAGTATTGGAAATGTCTATGCAAAGCAAAAAGCTTATCAAAAAGCACATAAATCCTATAGCAAGGCTATGGAAATCTGGAGGCGAACGTTCGATGAAGAACATCTGGCCATCGCTGCATGCATCAGTAACGTAGGTAATGTCCTTAACGAAGAGAAACGATACTACGAAGCACTTAAATGCCATAATAAGGCCTTGATGATTCGTAAAAAACTCCGTCCATCTGATCATCCAGACATCGCCGCATCGTTGAATAATTTGGGTCTTGTCTACAAGTATACTGGTCGCATGCAAGAAGCGCTGAAATATTTCGAACAGTCCCTTGAGATTAAAGAAAAGTCTCTTTCCTTTCAGCATCCATCAATTGGGTCAACATGGGAGAACATGGCCTCCGTTTACGAACAGAATTTTGAGTTGACCAAAGCACTTGTGTATTATAAAAAAGCGGCTGAATGTTATCGTCTTAAGTATGGGTCTACCAATAAAAAATTTGTTAACATTGAACAAAGTATTCGACGTGTCAATTCTAAACTGAAACAAAAGTAACATTATTTTGTTTTGATGAAAGAGAATATACAAAATTTGATAAATAATAAATCATTAAAATTCAACGAACAGAATTTTTAATTCATAAAGTTCCAAAAATCACGAAGCATCGATAACAACTTTGACTTACAAAAATTCGGAGATCCATCATGTCTTCCTTGTTTTGAACTTAATTATTTATATAATTTGATCTAAAAAGATGATTCCTAACGGTAAGGTGATCGTTTTTTGCTAAAAAATATCAGTGATGTAACTTTGGCTGGCTTCGTTATGTCCAGTCTTTTTTTTATAATAGAGATACTTGCTTTTGTTTATATCTTTTTGCAATGTAGAATTTTTGAATAATTGCAACTCTTGCATAGCTGTCTCAGAGTGATCTAATTCTACAAGGTAAAAAAGATATTCTCAGTTATCTTTCTCAATTCTGTCGAAATTTTGGAGCTTAGACGTTTTTCTCGGCTAGTATTCGATGGTTAATATGATTGTAAAAACAAATTTCTACTAAAGCTTTGTAGCACTTATTTCCTACTGGTCAAATTAGTAAACTTCCTAAGAGATAAAAAACTGTCAATTATTTATAAAAAAAATTAAAAGATTCTCTTTCTGTATATTGTAATTTATTTGGCAAAAAAAAGAACTTTTAAAATAATATAGTAAAAGAAAATAATTTAAGATAAACATTAAATTTAAATTAAATTATAATGAAATAAAAATTAATTTAAGGTAAAATTGAAATAAAAATATTGAAAAAAATGAATTAGATTAACAGATTAAAAATTAGATGAAAGTTAAAATTATTTGTTGATGCTTTGATAGACAATTGACCGTCTTCAGAATTTGTTATTACATACACTATTGAGGTACTTTTTTTTATATAGATATGCACTCTTTTATTATTATTTTTTGTGTTCTTATTTTGATGATAATTGTACGGGCAGAACAAGGCTATGATACTGATAGGAGACGATGCCTAAGCTTTCTCATTCGTACCACTATCACTGTCTTGTCCTACTTCGTTCTATATTTCATGTTTCTGTTGGAATGTTTATTTTTTCCTTTGAACTTTATTCTTCTTATGATTTTGTTTGTCTCATGTTGCAATGTAGGATACCATCATTCATGTAATTTTTTTTAGTTGCTTAGTTAAACCATACGAAAATGTCGGTCCTAAAAGGACAATTGAGAATTCAATTATGCCGCAGAAACAGTAATAAAAAGAGTAGTATAAAATGAACAGTACAGAGAAAATGGAAAATGGAAAGAATGACGACTAAGAATGGAATATAAGCTGTGCAATTGCGAATACAGGATAACAGACAAAGGAAGAACACAGATACCATGCGAATATGAGAGAGAGCAAGCAAGACTAGCAAGAACGAGTACTAACGATTAAGACCAGCAAGAGCGAGTAAAACCAGCAGAAACGAGCAAGAATAAGTATAATAAGCCTATTTTCTTTCATCGTTTTCTTTTCGTTTAATTTCTCCTTCCTTTTGGCATACTACCGTGAGATTATACTAAAGAACCGATTCTATCTTCTTCTTTCGACTGTCGTTCAGCTTCTGTGTTATATCATTTAATCTTTTTTTTTGCTTCTCCAGCTGCTGTTCAAAAATACTCTTTAGGTAATTTGTTGACCCAATATTGCTGTGGTAGCCTTAAGGCAAGTGTTCATTTAAAATTGGAATTCTAGGTATGTTATCAGCTAACGTTTTTTTAACATATTTGATTAGACCCGGATTCGCATACTTCTTCAGCATCTTGATTAGTATCCTAATTATCCTCCCTATAATGATAGTCATCAAAATAATTTCACGCCAAGAACTGTGAGGACGAGGGAGTTTAAAAGCATGATTTTCAAGTTCTTTCGACAATTTTCTAGACATTACTGGACTTAGAGAAGTTGTTGACTATAAAATTGAATTTGTTCTCGATTTTCTTTATCTTGTTGTTATGGTTAACTATCGTATTGATCAAACCTTGGATTTTTTTCTCATTATGTAAGTGATCATCATTTTCAATCATCAAGCTTTCGCTGTACCGTTTAGTTTCTAAGGCAGTTTGAAGAGACCAATCTCATTCCGAGTGATGATGCAGCGTGTTCCTTGCATACGACAATCCGATAACGGCTAAGACACAGGATAAATAGATACGTAGAGCAGTCCAAAAATGCTGACTTTTGCAAACGAAACCCCAGAGGATAGAGTTAATTAAGTTTTTGCTTCAGCAAGTATTTGAACCAGTAGTCATGTCTACCTACGCGTAATCAATTGGTTTCAGGACATTTGTAGAAAGAATTTCTCGAATCATCCTTGATTTAAAAAATCATCATCTTGGTTACTGCACTCACGAGGGAACCTCCCGAGGTGTCCAACGCCGATTCTCTTCATTCGTACGTCGTTTGATAGAGGGTATCGAGATAGCAAAAAGCCTAAAAGGATTTGGGCTGACAGCTCTTCCTTGAAA
>CAJNSZ010001923.1:0-19747 GCA_905329745.1 Rotaria sp. Silwood2
AATATCAATATGTTAAGATAGAGAAACTAATATTTACTATAGAAACTAAGAGAAAGACTAAAATAGATGCGATAATTTGATCAATATTTAAATTGTTTTCTCCTTAATGTTATGTTTATGTTTAGACAACACTCGTTTAATTCACATATTTCTTAATCAAATTTCATCGCTTGTTATCGATTTTTTTCAATGGAAAAAGCCAACTTTCACAGAAGATGGCAATGAAGATATGTTTGCATGCATTTTAACTGTATTCTCTAAGTTACAATATTTCCATTTTGGTCAATCTCCATCTCGATATCAACGATTGTGGTTTACAATTCCTCCAACTATTTTCTCTTCATTATTGTTAGAATTGCATGTCCACGTCGAGAATTTTACCGCTTGTCTTTATTTACTTGACGGTCGTTTCGTTTCACTTCAAAGACTTTCTGTTGCTATTTATCGGATATTATCTCCACAGATAGTAATCGATAATAAAGTAAATTGCACAGATAAATATGTAATATATTCAAATAAATTGATTTATTTTTTTAGAAACAACTACCCAACCTAAAACTTTTTTCGCTTCGTTGTGAACGGGATACAGATAAGTATAATGAATTGATTGTGCCACTTCTTCATCGAATGTCGAATCTCGGAGAACTTGACTTACATCTTGTAGTGTATTGTGAGAAAAGATTTATTGATGGTTATGATTTGAAATACAATATTATCAATCATTTATTACGATTAAATAAATTTGCATTTAACATACGATCACGTCTGCCTCTAAACGATCAAGTTTATTTATCATCAAATCAAGATTATCAACTTTCATTCAATGGCTTTAGAAATAATAAAATTATTTTATGTGTTGATTATTTCTCAAATCGCAAAGAAGGTCAATGTCATACTTATTCATATCCATACGAAGCAAAATGTTATGAATCTATTACAAATAATTTCCCAGGTGGATTATTTAAATGTGTTCGCAAAGTCTCATTATACGACGAACGTCCTTTCGAATATGAATTCTTTTTGAAAATTGCTAAATCTTTTCCATTTATGAGAAAATTAACTGTAAACAATGATAAACCACAGAAGAACAAATTTGATGAACAATCAAAAGATGATAATCGACATTTATCAATCATTGAATATCCTCATCTTACTTACCTTGATCTGAATTATGCTCATGAAGATTATGTCGAACAATTTCTACTGGATACGAAAACATGTTTGCCAACAACATTCAAACTGGAAGTTGACTATGAATCTATAGATCAGGTGACACATAATTTTACAAGAGATGCAACTCGAATCAATTGTGCCAAATTGCTTTTTTTATATATACCTTCTGAAATTCCAATTTGGCAACAGCTAAAAGACTATTTTCCTCTTACAATAATTCGTTCTTTTTAATTAATGTAAATAAAACTGATTACAAGTAGATGGATTAATAGAGAATTAAAGATGTGAACAATAGAATAAAGGAGAAATGGCTTGTTCTACATGCCATTTGAGAGAAAAAGATTCTTGGGGAATCTCAAAATGATTTCATATGAAAACATCTGTTTAGAAATACAAAAGAAAAATTTCGAAGATTTTCATTATTATTTAGATACTCGTTTCCATGCTCTGCTCAATAGTTTAAATCTGTTCGTGGTGTTTCTATACCAATTACAGGTGTAAAAAGAGTTGGAGTGTGGTTATTGGTCAGTGTCAATGTGGATGTAAGAGATGAAACCAATCGCATACTGACACTCATCCAGATTCACATCCTCACCCAGATGTACACGATCAGTTGCAGCTATATCCACTAAATTTAATTAAAATACGTTTTGTGATAATGAGATGCTATATAAATAAAAACAGTTTCTTCTTCATCTGTTTATAACCTTCAAGTCAGGAGAATATAATGAAATTCGTTGTGCTAGTTGCATTGTTTTTAAGAATGGTTCTTCTATAATTGTTCTATTAGCAATGTTTTCGAAACTGTATGTGAGGTTTTTTCAAAAAGGGTGTGGGGTGTGCATGTCGGGAGGAATGCGGATGGAAGTGAGGGATGTGGGTGTGATTGCTTGGCTTCTTTTCAGACGTACACACATCGACAACCACACTCACACCGCTCACCCCACCCGCACTCCTACCGGCATGCACACCCTCAGCCACACCCACACCCAACTCTGAAGTCAAAAATTAATTATTGTCAAGAAATTTAGTTGACTCCGAAATTAACTCCGATGCAAGTCTCTAGTTAGCTATCTTTTACAGTCTATTGTTGTTTATATGATTCATTCTGTGTTCTATTGTGGAAAGCAACGATACTATTGAAGGTGTTTTTTCTGAGATGATACTTGAGGGTGTGGGTGTGGGTGTGGGTGTGTGGGTGTGTGGGTGTGGGTGTGTGGGTGTGTGGGTGTGGGTGTGGGTGTGAGGACGTGGGTGTGGGTATGAGGACGTGGGTGTGGGTATGAGGACGTGGGTGTGGGTTTTCTCTTCGTTTCCTCACCCACACTCAGACCGGCACCCACACCCACACCCCACAAATGCAACATGACTCTGATTTCTTGTCGCATACTAACTGAAATTACGGTCGGTTTATTCGTTACAGATTCTTAGCTGTTTCTAAGTCTAGTTTTTCTCAACGATTTTGACTCATAGCTAAGAACCACGATTATCATCCTAGAATGTTGAAATTGTTAATCTATCTACATATACTTTTAATTTTCTCTAGTTATATGCCTCGTCTCAATCATTTTTTTTTACCATTGTTTTATTCAAATAAACTGTTCTTATAATATTTAAAATTCATCAGTAGTGAGGTCTAACTCTTTACTCCATGGCTTCTCTACAAGTTCATCTAGCTGTTTACCTTCATATATCTGACCATTTTTCATTTTAGTGTTAAGCGGTCCTAGGCATTTTTTGAATACCTATAAAACAATAAATGCTTTAAAGTTCAGTTTTTCAAAGCTATCTACAGACAATTCTGTTACTCTTCTTCTTGAATACACAATGAGTTTTATAGATCACTTCTATGTGTTCTAGATAAAACACGTAGCCGAAATCACAAACTACCAGTCATAAGTTTGACAAAATTCAACAAACTGAACGCGTTTGTATCGAAAATAAACCAAGACAATTATATAATACCACTGAAACGTGTACAGTGAGCATTTACTATGTATCTAACTGGTGACGTAAATTTCTATCTAAATAACTGCTTAATTGTTGATTGAGCTACATGTATACTGAGTTATCTAGCTCATTTCATGTTTACCTATTCAAAAGCAACATACCTACCTACTTACCAATCCGTGATTCTTCACACTTCTCACTACATTTCTACAAAATTCTTACTTTTAAGGAGCATTATATGAAATGTAACTAAGTTTTTTTAATATTGTGTACGAAATGAGTTCTTTAAAACAGTGAATATGAAAAACGTAAAAAAAAATTATAGTTGAAAACGATACATCGGTCACCGCACCCTTCTATCGTTAATGTTTGTTTTTCGCACTAAGATACTAGAAGAGAAAAAAGTTGTCAGGTTGTTTCTTTTTGTTATATTGATGATACAAAATAGGTTAAAGGAAAGACAAAGGATCAAAAGGGGAACAGCATAATTCTTATTTTTTGCAATTGCTGACATTTTATCATACGTCTTCGTGTTTTTCTGTCCTTCATCATACTTCTGGGTACTTCTTGAATTGTTCTCTTAATTGTTTTTTCTACTCTGTACTTTTGAGATACATAAATATTATGTTCTCCCTGGAATTGAATCTTTAGAGAATTTCTCTGATCTTGAGAAATTTCTCTGCTAATACTGAACAGTTGATTGCTGTTCATTTGAATTTTGTATTATGTCTGGTTTATGACGATTTAGTCCATTTTCGCCGAAAAAATTTTTCGCCGAAGACGAATTTCGCCGAAAAGAAAATTTCACCGAAGGAAATTCGCCGAAAAAAAGTTCACCGATTCTATTTTCGCCGAAAGAATTCGGTCACCGAAAACAAATATAAGTTGAGCTTGATCATGTAAATAACAATTCTATTGAGNTTCAGAAGTTTCCGACAACGTCTCTCCGAGATACGAAGATTTGAAAAAATGCATACTTTATATACCATCTATGAAAAAGGATCTGTACCTTGATAGTTCCATATTTCGAAGAAACTTTGTCCGAAACGTCTGAAATTTTTTATACAAGCTGGTCTAGCTGAGGCCTTTATGTGGGCCAGGTTTCAGATCAAAATTCAAAAATATAGCTTTGCTGCAAAAGTGGGGTGCTCTAGAAAAAAGACACTAAAAACTCGATATCTCGTCAAAAACAAGCCAGGGGGACGAACTTTTTTTTACCATAGACATAGCTCACTATAGGCTACAAGATGCGCAAAACTCCGACTAAAAAGCGCTCTGGCACTTGGGAAAGTTCCCTTGTAAGCATAGGCATATGGGTAAGTAGATTAGGCAAATTGTATTAATGTAGCGGTCTCTACGAAAGTCTTCGTACGAAATCTTATTTTCGATTTGATAAAAAGGTTTTGTGAGAAATTTCTGCTACCAAACCTTTCTTAGCTTCGCAAAAAAATCGTTTTTTAGAGTGTAGTTCCCTATGTAAAAAGCGAACTTCATAACAATTCTTATGAGAATCTTTTGAGATTCCTGAGTGTGAATGTGGGGTCTGCGATGCGATGTTTCAATTCTCAAACAATCACACCCACACCCACACAGCAATGCAACATGTGTTTTAAAATAACGGAAAGCTTCGAAGCTGAACGCATCTCTACTCATATTAATATAATATTAATAAAAGAATATGAGAATGAGTTATCTAGATCATTATTATGAAATAAATTATGATTAACAGAACTGCGTAGATTATGGAAAAAGATTTAGCATAATTGTAGTTGATATTTCAAAATTCTTTGAGCATATATGACAACTGACTATTCGAATGAGTCTAACTCATTTAAACTCTTTAGACATTAAGCAAAATTATTCAGAATAACGTGATAGCTGAACATATACTGAATTTATATCTATTAGCTATGACGCAAAAAAGTCTTCGATTGGGTCAACATGACTGTCATGATATATAAATATAGACAGGAAGATATTAAAATCAATATTATTGTAAAACATTGCCGAAAGACAATCGTTGGGAAAGATAAGATTGAAAAATAGAGCAGATCGCAGTAGATAGTTCAATCACTTCGACTCTAATCGCCAACTATTCCTGACATCTGACATGGTTATTTGATATGAAAAGGTAAGAATTTCTTAATGAGATCGATTATGAATTATCATGCGTTTCGCTCTTCTGAGTTTTTATTACAACTGTGTTTTGCATAATACGAGATTCATTTTTATAAAAGATATCCGTTTCAAGATAAGACTTTCTTTCAATGAACTTACCAATAGAATTGCTACTTTCATCATCATTGAATACGCCAGCTAATGCATTTGGATTTTTAAGTGCAAGTGACTTTTTATGCCATTGGACGCTCTTGTCATAGTCACCGGTATGTGATGCAATTTTGCCAAGATCTTCGTACAAATCACTAAGTAAAGGATCATTTGGTGAGAGTTCTTTCAATAAACGAGTAAAATACTGTTCAGCTAAATTAAGCTTTCCCATTTGCCATAGTAATTTTCCTAATGTTCGAAGGTTTGTTTGTCCACAACCAAGTTCATATTTCGTATACATAAGAACATTTTTTAAATCATGCTCTTTCTCACTACACAAAGTCATTAGAATGATCCATACTTGATCATCACTGCTGTGATTGACGTTGTCCAAACGAAAAATAGAACCAAGCATAAAAAGTATTTCTGATTCGCCAGGAAATTCACTAAATGCACTGATATCGGCAAATGGTTTTGTAGTTGCCACCTTAGGATCAGCAACAATTTCAAATAATACTGGCTCTAAGTTCTCTGCAGCATTAGGATCATTGAGAAATGAAAGAGCTTGTCGATAATCAGTACTAGTGGAAAAAAATGAATTCAGTGAAATAAACTGGCCAAGGTATTGTTTTAAAGTTTTCACTTCATCAGTTGATATTCTTTGCCCTCGATAAACTCGTAAAGAATTCTTAATTTGATGATTTTTCAATTGACATTGAATATCAGAGATAAATGCACGAAATAAAAAAATCATGTGAATATTTTCAGTGCGTAAAACTGCATTAAGAGTCCTGTGAAAGAATGATTCTCGTGTGTACCATCTTAAGACTTCGTCAGGCTAATAATTCTTTTGAAATTCGCGAAGATTGCTTAACTCTTTATCATTACCTTCATATTCATTTTTACAAATCTTAATAAGCTCTTTGGTATCTGCTTGAGTAGATTTAAGTCGCAAAAGACAATCAATAAGAACTTGTGAAAAAACGAATTTTCCGTTTACAGTGTTTGTTGATTTACCTGCACCAGAATCTGTAGTGAAAGTATTGAGTGACAATGGTTCTTCTACAATCTTTTGAATTTTATGATCACCCTTAATTCGAGATACGAGTTCATCAAGTTCAACCACAACAGCTTTTACCTATCAAGAAAAAATATCATAGAATGAAATCTAGATCATTCCGTTTTATTTTACTGTTGCAAATTTGACAGCCCAGTGTTTGTTCCTTTCCTTATCCATGCAGTACACATAGATTGATACAATTTGTCGAATTTTGTGAACAGAAGGAACTATTTCTCGTCCCAATCGACCACTAACAATCATCACTATCCGTTCATTTTGTGATCGTTGTTCAATATATTTTTGACATTGTTCTAAATCATGAAATTTCTTGAGACGATTAATAATAGAACGTAATTTTTGTTCCGTGTCTCGATTATCTTTGGCTTTAATATTATTATCGAGCCAGATAATACAAAAAATTTCAAGTGACTGACCGCCGACATCTGCATGGAAGTTATCAATAGGTAGAGCAGCTTTGGCCATGTTAATCAAGAAAGATGAATAGAATAAATGTTTCGTATATCGTCGTCTTGACTCAGTTAGCAAATGTATGAATGCTTTTTACAATCTAAAACAAATGTTATACAGTCACTTTTATTATTTTATTTATTAGTATTTATGATGCTATCTAAGACGATAGAAGAACAAGAGATTCAAATTCGTCAAGGAAAATGGCACTTGTTTTACGTTTAGTCACTTTAGCAGTATTACAAATCAGGCGATATCATCTCTCATTAATTTGGGCATTGTTAGTCAGCAGATATGTAGATTTCTAACTCCAATCAGTAAGAATCATAGAATTAGTTTTCCTCTTTCGAAACTCCCTACAGCAAACTTAGGTGAATCTATAGAATCGAAACGTGCATTCAAACAATGCTGTTTCTTATCTGATTTAAACAAGTTCTACCATAGAACATAGTTCTATAAACTGTCACTAGAAAAAATAATAAGCGCAACTTTGTTACAAAAAGCTATCATCTTCGTTGAATTCTTCAAATATACAATAGTAAAATATAAATTGTAATCTTCATTCTCTAAGTATTATTATGACAGATCTTTCATTGAGATTGCTGTCAAGAAGGTAACAGATCTTTTTTTCTTTGAAACCTACTCTAAAGTCGCAAAGATTTCGTAAAAGAAAATATTAATGTTTATTATATCTGAATTTGAGGAATCGTTCTCTTCGCAGGTAAGGTATAATTCTAAAGAAGAAGAAGAAGGAATCTTTCTTTCTTTCATGTTGAGTTTAAATCTTAAACATTATGCTGCTCATTTTTCGTCCGATGCATGAAATTAACAAGAAACATTTCACATAACATTAAATTATTTAATAATGATAATACACTGAGAAGAATCGCATTGTTTGAAAGGAAAAAAGAAATACTTCTTTAGTTGATATACACATCCATGAACAAGTTTATCAATTCTCATTGTTGCTAACAAGCGTTTCCGGAAAAACTTGTATACAGAGTAGAAAAACACTGTAGGTGAAATTTACTGAGACACTTAGGGTAGTGACTCTCATGACCCTTTTTTTCAGATTTTCTTCCTACTTTAGTCTTCAGACATACAGGAAGTCTAAAAGTTTTCAGTACACCTGAGATATATGGAAAGGATGTGAGTGTAGATCTTTTTTTTTACCTACACCCACACCCTTAATAAGGATGAAGTCGAAAGAACACACAAATGGTACGTCCCCTAAGTAAGAGCGAAAACAAGGGCTGATAAACCCCAATTGATTCTCATAGGTCTCTCTCTATCTTAGTAGAGATGGCATACTTAATAAATCAAGATATATCTTTACAGATACCACAGATAAATCTTTTCTATGAAAGTAATATAGAAATTCTGAATTAATTTGGTATTCATTAACCTTATGAACTCTATATTATTAGATTAATTAGACTAACTTATTAGTATGAATGAAAGAAAAATTTTCTATTTCCATCTTATTAAATCAATGAAAATGAAGGAAAAGAGTGATGAACATCATAACAATTAATAATTTTCACAAAGATTGAAAGAATTATCAACTTAACAAGAAGAGAATAGAAAAAATTAATGTCACATGAAATGGTCATGCAACACAAAACACTATGGCTTCATATTGATACATTGTGATATGGTCCAAAGGTCTTCAGTCTCACTGGTTTTCATTGCATTGTAGTCCGATGCATTTCAGATTGATTTTGAGACAGTATTGGAAGACCCGAAGTTTTTAACTTTCATCCATCCTCCCTGACATTAATATTTGATTATCGTGTCGGTAGCATTTTTATAGCTATTTTCATCAAAGTCTTAGTTACATTATACTAACAGTTTAACGCTCACCTCTTGATTAGCTAAACATAATGCATAGTATGGGTCAAAAATGAAACAAACTAATCATGCAGTATATAGAGATAGTCAATGAATTGAGATTAAGTAAAATAATACATAACTGTGAGATGGACGCAAAGATGTCAACCAATGAGACCAATGACTAAGAGACATTTATCAAACGATTATCGAAAAGAAAAGTCGGTCATTGGAATCGATTTCATATCTGTCTCAATCATGTCTAACACGCAGATCACAATGGCATTATGTGTATGCTATTTAATAGATATGTTTCTACTTTTGGCATTATCATAATAGATCACTCACGACAACGAAATGAGCGAAATCCAATATATGGAGAAAATATTATGTTGAGGTGCTGTTGAAAATACTTGATGTTATGTGTATGACACGGTTTGCTTGTTTTGTCGAATGATTCTTTTTACCTTTGTAACAAGGCACTTTTATTCTTTTTCTATCGTTCGTTATTCTGTGCAGTTTTCTTCCTTTTTTGATTTTTTGTGAATTACATATTCTATCGCGAATCAATCTATACAAGATACACACAGAAAGTTGCACACTGCAAAACTTGTGTGCAAAACGATACGCTTCAGTGATTTGCTTAGAGTGAGTTTTGCATACGAAATTAAAAAAATATATAACTAAAAAGATATCGAAAGGCAAAAGGAAGGAAAAAAAATCAAATGGTTTTTTCTATTTTTAAAATCCGTGATATGTTATATTCATATATGTAAACAAAAACCACCAAAAAAGAGTCTGTAGCTTTACTTATACGAAGTCGATATCAAATTATTACAATTGTACATATTTCTCTTCATATATACTTCGAACTTTTCTTCTTGAAAAAAAAACTAGTCTAATGATGTTAGAACATCACAAGGGTTGTATGATTAATAATAACAGAATATAATTTTGTGTATACGATAAATACATCCTTGCTTAACAATTAACACATCAATTTACTCAAGTAAATCTCCTTGCACAAAATGCGTGAATTACAAATAATTCAATAGAAATATGACAATACTGGCATCTAGAATAATTTTTGAACTCCATTAACGCAAGAATGATATTTGCGTTGATTGTTGCTGAGGGTTTTTCATAATCCTTGATAGATCCTTGCAAATCATCAGAGAAACTTTGTTGAAGATGTGAGTATGAGTGCTATATGCAGTTTTTTCATCGTCCATCAACATACTACACACCCCGTACTCGCACGCACAACCCATATCCATACCGACACCCTTGTTGTTCATGTTGTTAGGCTGTATTACTGTTTCGTCAATTAGATTTGCGAACATTTCTTCTAGTGTAAAATGAAACAAAAAACATTCGTAAAGTCATTAGTATTCATCAACAAACCAAAATGTTGTATGAAGCTGATGATGGAAACACGTTTAATTCAATATTTGAACTTGATAAGTTCTTAGTAAAACAAAACATTGTAACATCTTTTGCAGCGAATTCTTTCAAATTTTATGTTGCCACTGACAATAATATGCTAGAGTGTGGGTGTGGGTTCGTGTTTAGATGAAAAAAACACTAACACCCACACTCTTATATATCTTTGAGGTCTCGAAACGATTTTTGGTAAAAAAGAAACAAAAACTTTTGTCTCGTTAGCTGTCGTTTCTTACTTTGTCTGTCACAGCCGCCGGCTTCCATATTGACAGACTGATAAAAATGTTATCAAGGCATATTATATTTTAACGCAAACAGTCAAAGGTTAAAAAGACAAACAAAGGAAGCATTATTTTTTTGTGCTGATATAAAAATACAACTGTTTCCGACCTTCTATTTCATTTTTTTAAAACAAAGTCCTTTCAGATATTTCCACACTTCCGGTATTGTGTGTGGCACCTATATTCGTGTCATTAAAATAATATTCAATTTCATATCATATGGCTTGCAAATCACCAATTCTAAGCATCAAAGAAAAATCATCTGTAAGTACAAACGGTGATGAAAATAAAGAAAATATAACACTAATTTGGCTTGATCCAAATATTGGTTCACGTGAGAATACAGAAATCACAAAACAGCAGCTTCGTTCTATTAATGATTATGTTGCTTACGATATCGACCTTGAACGATGTATTAAATTTATTCAAATCACTAATAAAATAGAAATCTTTTTAATTACATCAGGATCAAAAAGCATCACAAATTTTACCTCGAATTTGTTCTTTTCGTCAAATCGATTCCATTTTTATCTTTTGTATGAAAAAAGAAAGATATGATTATTTATTAAATGAATATTACAATATAATTGGTATTTATATTAATCTTGATGATTTATGTAAATTAATTAAAGAACAAACTGATCTTGTTAATAGGCAAATGCAAACATTTTCTTTTTTTGATCAACATGAAAAATCGATCAAAGATTTATCCAAAGAATCAGTAGTTTATTTGGTTTCAACTATTCAGTTATGTTATTGTTCGTCTTCCACGAGACCAACAAGCAAAAGAACAAATGATTCAAATGTGTAAAGAATATTATCGTGGAAATACAAAAGAAACGAAATTAATCCAAGAGTTTGGACAAAATTATAGAGCAGAAGATGCAATTCGTTGATCTTCAAAACAATCATTTGTTTATAAATTAATTAATAAAGCATTAAGAACAGAAGTTGTCGATCTATTATATAAATTTCGATTTTTTATTAGTGATCTTTCTGAAAGTCTTCAATGCCAACATGAAAAGATCGTAAAATCAGAAGAAAAAATTTTGAATGTTTATCGAGGAACGATACTTGACAGAGAAAAATTTGATAAATTAAAAGAAAATCAAGAAAAGCTTATTTCAACAAATGGATATTTATCAACTAGTCGAGACAGATAATTAGCATTAAGTTTTGCATTAAAACCAACAAAAAGAATTGATGTTATTTCTGCTCTTTTCCATATCCGATGTCATATTAAACAAATTGATAAAAATATTATTTTTGCTGACATTAATGAATTTTCTGAGTATCCAAATGAACAAGAAGTTTTATTTGATTTAAATGCTTGCTTTCAAATTGAATCTATTGAAGAAAATAAATCATTAACAACAATTAAAATGAATCTTTCAAATGAAGGACAAAAAAATTACTCAAGACTTTATTGCATTAACACAAAACGAAACAGAAGAACTAAGTGTTTCAATTGTTTTCGGCAAAATGTTGTATAGCTTAGGTGAATATGATAAATCACAAAAATATTTTCAACAATTATTCACTGATTCCAATGATGAAGATCGAGCATGGATTGAATATAATATTGGTCAAGTTCTTCTTTGTAAAGGTGAATGGAATAAAGCTCGAGAATATTATGATCGAGCTTATGATAGCATGATGAAAAATAAACCAGCACGAATCAAAGATTCTGCTCATGTTCTCAGCGGCATTGGTGACATTCTCCGTAAGCAAGGAAAATACGATGAAGCTCTTGATTATCATCAGAGAGCATTAAAAATTCGAGAGAAATATTATCCATTTGGTCATGTCGATATATCTTATAATTTCTCTAGCATTGGATGCGAGTACTAGTGTGTTTATGAGTGGGGATTAGATCAAAATTGGCATGCTACATCCCATCCTACACTCTCAGCTTTCTGCATAAGTTACATGAAACATAACAGGAAAGGCAATACAATTTCTTGGATTTTTTGAAGTAACCGAAAAGGATTCATAAAGAAAAGGTGTAGGTGCGGGTGTGAGTTTTCTTTTGACTAAAACCATACCAACACGTACCCAAATCCACATCCACATCGTACCCACACCTCACATTCAAATATGCGACTGGAATTTGTAGTTGTCTGTTGATATATTCACTTATGATAGAAAACAAAAGTGTTTATCTTATATAATAAATTTCAAATCATCATGATGTTTAGAATCATAAAAATGCAAAATCAGACTTTGATATTGTTTTCACTTAGTGTTTTTTTTTGGATAAGTGATTTGCCTACAATCATTTTACATTATATTTTCTTCAGCATGATCAGTGTAATTACTCAAGCTGTTAACAATAGAGCGAGGTGGAAGTTGACGAGAGATAAATTGTGACGATGTCGAAAATTTCTTTGGTTTGTCGTTCAATCGGGGTTCTTCATCTAAATCACTCTTTTCCCATCTACTTAATTGTAATGATGGCTGAAAGGTAGCAGTAACATTCATATTGACATTTGCAATAAAGCCTCTACTCATACCAGCTTTTCATTGCATCGAAGATAATTTATATGCGGCATGAAAAATTACATGAGATCTTCTGTTGACAGGATTATTGTTGATCAAAGATTCGAATAAAAAGCGGACACTGAACAAAAGAACAATATTGCAACTTTATTTGTTTTTTATACCGCACTCTATCAATGGATGCGACAATGGCTTCAGCACAAGTAACAAGTTAATCAAATGATCCACGTTCCAAAGATAACATCAGATAATACAAAAGAAAGAAAAGCTTTGATTAAGCTTCACCAAACCAATCCTCACTTGAATATCAAATTGTGCTAGAGAGAAGCAAACAGGAGTGTGCAGCAAAAAAAACATCAATACTTGAACAAAAATAGTAAACAAGACAGGGAGTATAGAATCAGATAAAATGTGACACATCATTTTTATTATATTTCAAATAACTAATGAAACTATAATATTAATTTCAAAAAGATGATTTCATCATGCGACAAGAATTAACCTCGTAAAAATTTCAACATGACAAATTCATAGTAAAGAAGAATTAATTTAATTAAACTTATCGAAATATCCCAAAACAAAATCGTGATAGAAACACAAAAAAATTCTTTTAAGTTTATCATCTGAAGTCTCTTTATGAACTGATGGACTTGACCAGCGATTTTCTTCACATATAAAGTACCGATCTTTTAGGTGGTAGATGATTGATCTTGAATTTGGAATCATCGAAATTAATGATAACCGAAGAAAAAATGACTTCTTTACATTAGAAATAGTAGAAAAAAAATGATTGCTTATTTCGCATTCAAAATTCGATTTAAAAAAAATATTAACTGCTTTGCAAAATGTTTTAAAAATTTGATACACGTATGCTTTCATATAGATTTTAACATGGTGGATATTTTGTTTGTAAATAATTAATTAAACCTTGTGTTTGTGTTATATTGAATTCCCACCAAATAGTAACTGATGGATTGAGAAATTCTGCATCTTTTAGATAAGTTATTGTAGCAACAGAATAATTAAGATCAGTTTTTGAAATATCTATTCCATTAAGTAACCAAGTTTTTCCTTGATCGAGAGTTTCAATTCCACAAAAAGCAAGGAATGTTCCACTACCTTTCATTGATATACCACGACTTAATACGTTAGCAAGATATGAACCAGGAACAGAAAGAGAAAAAATATTATCTTGAAAAGGAAATATACGTAAAATATCATATTGTGTAATTGTTCCTCTAAGAACATCATCAACACGTATTGATCCCGTATTAAAAACACCAATTATTGTTCCATTCATCGATGCTGAATATAAAATACTTTGACAAGCAATATCTGTTAATAATGTTGGAAAATTTCTTACGGATGTTGAACGACCATCTAATACAATAGAAGATGGTAAACAAGATACCGTTTTGTTAGGTTGAAATCCGATTTGTTCAAAACCTTTTATACCTGAATTATACCAATAATTGACAATCTCAGCTGTTTTTTGTTCATCTTCTAATTCCGAAGTTATTTGTGTTAATGTTCTATAAACACGCAATCGTTTTGTATTTAAATTAAAAGCACATCGGTGAATATAAACAGTAAATGCATTGGCATCAGCTTTAGTTATTGGAATATATTCAGAACCTCGTAATAAAAAATAATTTTCATGTTCATGTCCACCTAATATTAAATCAATTTGTGGTATATTTTCTGCAAGTTGTTTATCAATTTCTAAATCTAAATGAGTTAATGCAACTAAAACATCATATTTTATATTTGAAATAGATTTAAGAAATTGTTGAACAAATGGAATAAGTGATGTTTGATTAATAATACGAATATATGATTTATTTATATCGATTGTTAAACCAATTAAAAGAATACGAATTTTATCAATTGATAATATTTTATATCGACTAGTTGATGAAAATGGTAGATCAGTTCCACTTTTAAATACATTTGAACTAATCCAACTAAATTTTGATTCATTGATTCGTGCAATTAATTCTGTTTCATTTAAATCAAATTCATGATTACCAAATGTAACAAAATCAATACCTAATGTATTCAGAGATGCAATCATTTGTCGTCCATTTATTGTTGTTCCATTTATTTTTGATTGACTTAATGCTGATGGTGAAACAAAATCACCAGATAAAATAGTATATGTTTGACGATTTTCTTCTAATAATAATTGTCGAACACGAGCAACACGAGCTAAACCACCTTTTCGTCCTTGATCTAATGGAAGCATTTCATAAACATCGTTTAATTGTAAAAATGTCCATTGAATATATTTTCCATCATCAGGTAAACGAATAGGAAAATCTATTGTACCTTTAGCTACTGCATATTCATTATTTGAATGAGATTTTGAACGATTCCATAAAACTGCAAATGTTATCGTTGTTATTGTAAGACTAATTATTATTACAAATAAAATCAAAAATATTATTAAACGATTTTTTGGTTGAACCGATTTAGACCATTGAGAATTAAAAGTAAATTGCTAAATATTAACAAGAATAATTAATATTATCTATTTTTATCAATATTTTTATAATAAAACACTTTTTTTTCATGTATTTTGAAATGCTTACTATATTATCGGTTGACATTATAAATCTAGTGTCTATTTAATCTGAAGAATATAAAATAAATTTAGTGTTTTTTTAATACACAAGAATAAAATACGGTCTCAATTTTTGTTTGTTTTGTTCTTCAGTTTGAATAACCTAAAAGAATAAAAAAGAGTTATCATCGAGTTAAAATCCTCGAGTACTTCTTCTCAATGATCTTGAGAGTCAAGTAAAGATGCCTTATCATTATCATATGAGAACATGATAAATGATTATAAGTAGTAATCAAATTATAGTTTAATTTTTTTCTGTAAATAGTGAAATTGAATGGTATATAACACATAATGATTCTAATAGAAAAATTTAGTATTTTGTCAATGTCATTGCATGGCTTAACTTCAAAGCTGAAATACATAAATATTTTTAAAATGGTACAAAAAATAATCCTAAATCAAGTAATTGTCTTAAATCCTAATAATATCAAAATTTGAATACAACACTAAACATCAATTATTGTATGGCTCGTACAATCAAAATAATAGAACATTCAGAAAACAGAAATGCGCATATAAAAAATATCCAAATGAATTATTTCACATTGTTTATGAAGCTTATTTCTATTATAAAATTTTCTTTTTTTTTCCTAAAAACTCTTTTAAAAATGATTTCGTGCATTTCTAACCCAACTAAATTCTCACGTCAACTGTGTAGCATATCATTGAAGTATATTACTTAATGGAATTGATCTGCGAAAAAAACCTTATGATTATAAGATGAAAACTAGAAGCTAATTTCGATTACTATTTAACACTGTTTTCTCTTGACGTTGTCGAGATAAGTAGATTATACCTGAATAGGCTAACAAAAGATTATATACGTGTCCGACATTGTTTCTTTTGTGTTTTTTTCATCATCAAAACAAAATAGGTTACTGATTTTATGTGCAGGACTATGCATATCTTAAAAACTATATAAGAATAATAAATACTATTCAAAATTAGTTTTGTATATTAAAATAAAACTAATCAAAAGGAAAAAGTGATTTTTCTTAGTCTAGGATGTATAAAAAGAAAAAAATAACTTACAATTTAATGAATATTGAAATAAAGTCTATTTTCTTTGTATGTTTATGCACTACGAATCATAAAAGATTGACATTATATGATCCATCTCTACATAAAGAAAAAAAAACATGACATTAATCAATATCCGTCTCTCTTCTTTCTTCTGAATGTCATTATAATACCCTAGTCCATTCTCCCTAGAGAAATCCTCGGTGAGTCCCCTGAAAAACGTAAAATTCCCAGTGAGTCACTAGGGAATCCCCCAAAAAAAACTACGTGGACTCCCTGGGGAGCCACTTTCTAGAAACTCTTCAAGGTGTATTTTCTTCGCCAATTTCGAGTCTATGGCAAATCTCAGTGATATTATCATTGCGCTTTAGCCCTTGAAAAACAAGTATGTTGCAACATTGATAGAACGGTAGGCAGGTATGTCGCTCTGTGCTAATATCACGGATAAATGTCATGTACTTGCTTGTATATCCCTTAGGAAATTGTCCTCTTTATGAGGGACTACCGAGTAACTTATAGAGCCGCTCCCTGGACAATTCCTAGGGGCTCCCGATAAACTCCCTTAGAAATCCCCGGGAATTCGTTAAGGAATTCTAGACTAGGGTATGCATTCACAATTAAACCTATAAATATAAAAACAAATATTATTTACATCAGATCTCTTATAGTCTCATGTGATCAAGATGGAAATTCAAGTAGATGCTTATTAATCAGCGAGAAATATCATTTGTTTTTACGAGCACAATATTCATATTGATAGATGATATTTCATTTTGAATGATTAAGTCTTTCTCTATCTCAGTTATTGATGATTCTTGAATGAGAGAAACTGATTTTATCGATCATATCGATCAGTAATCATTGAAAGTGGTTCATGCCAATATGCATTCATCATTTCTGTTAAATGACTCTTAGACAAGTGTACCAATAATTCGATAATTTAGTCAATTTATGACTATCTATTGTCAAAATAAAAACATACCTGACATTCATAATCAGCAAAATTGTTACAAGGTGAATAATTCAATTAAAAAATCATTGGAAAATATAATTAAAAAAAAAGATCCGTGCAATAACACTAATATAGATACAAACAAAAAGAGATGAAATTGTATTTAACGATTCTAAAATAAACGAAAAAGAAAAACTTGAATCAAATTAAATTCGTATGACTTTTTCGGACATCGTAAGTTTTATTCATTGAACCTAACTGATTCTACATTTTAAAAGTAACTTAAAAAATTCAATTCACAACTCATACTAATAATGATTAGTTTAATCCATTTGAACGAAACCTATTGAGTAACTTCTATTGAGCTTCAATTGATATAATCGACAAAGAAACTATCCATCAAGCTAAGATGTAGCCTTAATGTTTATTTACGATTATTAAAATGATCGAATATCAAATTGACTATTGTTTCTTAGGTAAAAAAAGGATAAAAGATAGAGATAACCAGTGTGATGTCAAATCTCATGTTCACAGCAACACTGAGACACTATTTCTATCAAAATATACATTTCTGGTAGTGGTGTGCTCTAAATATACGGAGCCAGTGATCAGTAAACTGAAACTGTACATCTATAGTGGAAGAGATGGAAAAACGAGAAACGTAGCTACAATATAGCATTGCATTATAGTGTTGAATAAGTTACTTTTTTCACAAATAAACAGTTCTATAGAAATTCTTACAACTAACATGTTTTGACCTACTTTTAATAATATTTAATCTAGACTCGATCATGCTCCTCAAAAACAACGACTCGAACTTGGAGTCAGTTATTTTTAAAACTATATGGTTGAGCTAATGAAGCTAATAGAATTTATTTCTATATTTTATTTTCCTCGAAGTCTGGAAATTTGATGTAAAACACGGTTCTCTTCGGTGTAATTTTAGCCTAGGCTTTTACGAAAAGTTGGAAAAATGGACAACGAAACAGATGATATCTTTGAAGAACTTCTTCTATAAACGATTGAAAGTTATTCGAAAAATAGTTAATGGCACTTTAATAAAAATCCGACAATAATATCAGTAATACTGATACCAATGCATGCCTAATTTCATCTTATTGTATGGCATTAAAATTTGAAGTAACTAGAGTATTGGGTCTCTAGATGCAATCATTAACTTTGACATACCTTTTCATTCACTAAACGATCATCTTTGACTTCTTTAATAGCAAATAATATATCTATTAATTCTTTTTCAACAATATGTGTTGCAAGTTCTTTATTAGTTTTTGCCTATATTTCGAATTATATAAAAAGTTCGAATTTGTAAATCCGGATTGTTACAAGCACATAATTGTCTAAAAATTTCAGTAAATGGTTTAACCTAGAAAAAAACAACAAGAGAATAATATAAAAAAATAAATACAAACATCAGGTATTTTTTCACATATAATTCGATTATCTTGAATTAAATTATTTAAACGTTTACGTTCTCCATCTTCTAAATTTAAATCTTTTATATATTCAAGATCCGCTTGTAATGATGATAAAACAGCTAATGTTTCTAAAGCTAATAATTTAATATGATCATTTTCACCAGTAAAACATTTAATAACCTAATAATAAAAAAGTTATCAAATGAAAATTATGAATTATGAATTTATTTACTTCTTCTTGAACAACTAAATTATACATACATTCAACTGGTGCTTGTCCTAACATTGAATGTTCTTCAAACATATATTGTTCTATAGTTGAAAATCCACCTTCTTTTAAAATACGTTTTCGAACACTTTCACCAATACTAGCTAAATTAGTTAAAACCTTTAATGCTTCAAAATTTTCTAATGCTGTATGTTCAATTTTTAAAAGTTTTCTAATTGGTCGTACAAGTTCAAGCATCTAAAATATAATATTAGATTTTAGGTAAAAATCGATCATATTGACATACACGTTGTCCAAGAAAAGTTATTTCTGGATTTGTTGTTATAGCAATTTTAGCTAATGCTACAAAGAAATAGGAACTCATTATACGGAATAACTCAATTGAATTTTTGAGAATTAATGTAACCAAACATAAATCTAATAATTAATATGAGTTTTGAAGCATAGAGGCAGAATTTTCAGATCCTCCTCTACAGATCGTAACAAACATTACCATTGAAACATCATAGACATGA
>CAJNSZ010001924.1:0-19740 GCA_905329745.1 Rotaria sp. Silwood2
ATGAGTTTCGGTGATTTATCTGATTTAAAATGAGTTCAGCTGAGTTTGGTGATTTATTTTGAGTTTGAGTGATTTATTTTGAGTTTCATCTGAGTTGAATCAGTAGTTTCCCCCTTGAGAAATTCACAATATTAGGTTATTGCATGCAGCAATGAATGTCTCTTTGAAGTATGACTGAAAATTTAAAAGTTTTGATATTGATTGGTATTCAAACTAGAATAAAAGTAAAATAAAAGAAAGTGATTGGAAATGAAGTCGTTGAAGAAATGATGAATTATCACTGGGAGCATCGAGCTCTTATTCATCGGACACGAGCTGATCAACATGATCAATTTTCTGCCTCTTATTTTAACCAATCACTATTAGGTTCTGGATTACTTCAATGCCTCTTTGAAGGTATACTTTGACATGTAAGGTAAAGTTGTCTAGACGGAAGTACATAGTCTTTGTTTATTGAGTGTAGACCAGGTTGTTCAGTGTGGAAAGACGTTTGACATATGTTTGACTCCCCATGGCAACGGCATTTCCTTATATTTCATTATTTTTTAGTTCATATCAAAATCAACAGAAAAAATCTACTCGTTTAATATTCAATCGATAATTCAAGAGCACTTGTTTTAACATCTTAAGAAGGTTCTAGGTAGCAGCTCAATGATCATTGTTTCAACATTAGTTGTTGTATTCTACTATTAGTAATATGAAGTAGGCACTATAATTGGATGGCTTTTGCGCCAATTTTTAACTGCTGGAATGAAAATTTATTCTATTCTATCACTGTCTCCATCAAATATTGTTTACGTTTTCTGTATCATCCATAATGAAACTGGTCATTAGTCGATAGACGCTCTAAGCTTTTTTTGATCACTGATTTCTGATGAAAACCAGACTCTTAATAGTAAACTACTTTAATATAAATATTTACTGTGTATGTTTTTATCTTGAAAGAGGTAGTCGGAGATGCTATCAGAATAGACAGACAACAGATGAATATAGTCTATAATTCTCATCTTAGATTTCTTCAAATCAACCTCTAGTGATATGACTTTGTATTTCATGTGTCAATTAGTAACAGTTAGTCATCAGTGATCGAAGGATTTTTAATTTTAATCAATTTAAAAAAATGCCCCGAGTGTGTAAGGCTGCACCGATCAAGTTAGCTTTGTTCAAAGTTTTATACTAGTTTGAGACTTTCATCTTCGTGTAAAATTCGTAAAAATGGCATCACTACAAATATCGTGGACTTTAAATAAGTAGTAATGATTTCTCAATAGGAAAATGTCGAGGCTTCATTGATGCATTTAAAAAAATAACTTTTAGCTACTGCAATTTAGACCCATTGATATGTATGGCATACATCCATGTATAATGCATGTAGCTGAAGTAACTGAAAAATCCATATGTATTATGGATATACTTGGTGTCAATATGAAATATTCGAGAATTACACTGGTGAAAATCATATTATATATTCTTTCTTTTACAGTTATCTTTTATAGTTAGATTCATCAGTGTGCTTCATTCACCTTTATACCTAAAATTTGTCAATCTTTTCCGAGACCATATAGACATACAATTCAAGAACTCATGTACGACTAAAAACCTGCACAAAGCGAATGTTATTTTCATATTTCTTTTAACTCATCATAATTTTTGAAAAAAATTATGATGACTGAGTCAGTTGCACAGAACCACATATAAATTTCTCTTAGAACTTGCAGAATAAGAATGCTATCTCTCCACAAAGTCTGTCGGAAGAAAACTTAATTTAATCACTAGATATAAGAGTCCTTTTTCATTACAAACCTAACGATTTTTTTGCAATCGCAAAAATCTTTCAAAGTTTGTTTCTTTTCTAATATTACAACGGAACAAAAAGTATGAATGGCCGTAGTATATTTTCCCCTCGAAGTATTATTACAAATGTACATCATTGATATCTTTCAACGATGCAATGCATAATAAAAATCATTGTCAATATCATTCTTCCCTAATTTAATTTTTCTACTAGAAGGCCGGCAATACTTTGAGCAGCTGCATTGATCAAATGTTCGTTATTTCATAAGGCAGAGTATATTATGTATATATACTGTAGAAACGAAAACTACAGAAGGAAAGAAAATACTTTGGTTATTTTTCTATTTTATTTTAACATGAAAACAGTATATGCGTTGAATTCTCGTACGATGAATATAAGTGTATTTTAATATTAGTATAAATTGAAATTGTCAAAACGAAAAATATAAAACAAAAGATATAAGATAAGATGTTTCATAGTATCAAGTTTAAGTATATCGAATGTAGTATCCCTTTTATTATCGGAATAGAGCAAGAAACATATATATATATATGTATCTTAGATGCATAAAATAGCAGTAGACCACATTCACGAATACATTTTATTGTCTTTAAAATTGTATTGTATTCAAGTTTGGTTTGATTATGCGGATTAAATTTTCTTTTCAATCATATTTTAATGAAGAACAATAATATACATCAATCCATATGAAATATGAAATAAAAGCAAGAATATTCCATCGAATAATCGAAATGAATAATCAATCCCATTTCTACGGATAAACAGCAATGTTTGAATAAACATACATAGAAATGTACACCGCATATTGTATGATAATAATTCGTTCGATATATGTTGCCATTAAATTCTATACATACTTCAATCATTTATAAACTTTTTATTCAATCTATTCCTTATGCACATAAAAGTCTATTTTTATTTACGTATATTCAATGAAAATTCATTTCTAATATTTTATTTAATTAAATAGACTAAAAGCTACGTCAAATTTTCCTTTATAAATAAACCGATTCCTCTATTATAATGAACATAGCTTGGACAAAAAAAAACATGAATGTATCTACACAGGTCAATGAAATATAATGAACGTACATATAAATGACGATTTATGCTGGAATATGAGAAAATATTTACTATGAATCTTAACGATCACTGTATACAATCACATATCTATTTATCGTTATTTAGTCATCTGTTGAGATTGTTTATTATAATGAAGATCGACATAGTTCTCTTCTTTCGCATGAATAAGTTTCAATTCAATAATAAACTTATTGAATCCAAAAATAAACTCGACCGCTGTTTTCTTTTTTTTTGTTCTCATTTTTGTAAATACTCCAGTTTAACTGATTTATTCATCAATAAAATAGAGTAAAAAGGTTCGAGGTATCCATGTCAGAATCAAGATAAATAATTTATGGTCGTTACATTTATTTGCAAGTTTGTTTCGATATTTTATGTTTTATATTCATTTGTAAAATAAAACGTAATTTTTCATTGTTTTACTTGACAATATATTTTTTAGATCATTTTCTCAAGATTGCTTTTGTTTTGTACAAAATTAAATTCAAAAATATCGAACAACAACAATATAAATGAATAAGACAATGAGAAATACGCATACTATATTATATTGATCTATATTGAATTTCAATTTCTTTGAAATATAAATATATAGTTTATTCAACTTTTTAAAATTTTTTGTGTGTTTCGAGTTTTTAAATTGCAAATGTAATTTTTATTCAATCATAAAAAACGATCTGCATGTTATCTTGAACAAATGAGTGTATATATATAGAATAAAAAGAACGATGTGTATCTTGTAGTTTTGTTATCAATTCTAAATATTTAGATTTATTGTATTGAATAGGCTCATCTTGTTTGAAATAACTTCTATTCCTGTTAAATTTTTTATTCATATTTTATTGACATCATAATTTTTTAATTTAAAACTGGTTTTGTAATATATTACTCTTTTGTACCTGGTTGGGTTTTAGTGGAAACTTAAAGCAAACAAAATCATTTTTATACTGAAACAATCGAAACATTCTATTGATCAATAGTACAATATGCATTACATAGTGAAATCCGACATGTGATGATACACGATAGTTGTTAATATTGATATTGAAGATTTTTTTCATACTCCAGCATAAATCATCATTTATATGTACGTTCATTATATTTCATTGACCTGTGTAGATACATTCATGTTTTTTTTGTCCAAGCTATGTTCATTATAATAGAGGAATCGGTTTATTTATAAAGGAAAATTTGACGTCGCTTTTAGTCCATTTAATTAAATAAAATATTACAAATGAATTTTCATTGAATATACGTAAATAAAAATAGACTTTTATGTGCATAAGGAATAGATTGAATAAAAAGTTTATAAATAATTGAGGTATGTAGAAAAATTAACAGCAGCATACATAGAAGTATAGAATTATTTTAACAATATGCTGAAAATAGAATTCGATCCATGCTCTTAGATAGTGCTCCATAAGTGCGATAAAATTATATCGTGTACTTTTTCCTGTGAAACTGAATAAATTTTTTGTATCCTTGAATCAAACCTTTCTGTATCAGAATCGTAACATAATTTTCTCATTTGATGAATATTTTTCTAGTAACATGTTTTTCTATTTATGATTTTTTGTACGGACAAAAAATCATAGTCAAAATATATAGATTTTTTCTGTTACTTTCAGCTGCATACTTTGTATGTGAACCAACCTCAGGCTTATGTATACTCAATCATGTATCAAAAAGAGAAAAACTATCTTCCACAATAAGAAAAACATACGAAGAACAATAGGTCTGTTATATTTTAGCTGCACAAATTTTTTTAAGATGAACAATAAAGACTTGACAACATTCGACTAAGGCAAGCAGTGATGAATTTATTCGATTTCCATGCTATGCCCAATGATTAGTTTGTTATGAAACAAATGTGATTCTATTATTCATTCAAGATCAAATAGGATATATCTGTTCATATGAATCGGTTGTTATGATAATCGCTTCTATCCTTCTGCAGGAATGTTAAGGACGAAAAAATAGATATTTTGTGTTCAACTTCGTTGTCGATTAGACGTGAGCACGTGTCGTCTTTCTCTTAAAGTTTACCTTTTCCCCTTCGTTCACCGTTCAACATATATAAGCGAAGACGACAGAACGAAAAAAATTCGTCTGCAATTTCCTTCAATCTTTGCACAGAGGTAACCGATAGAGCAATCACTATTTATGAATTAAATAAACAAGATATTCTCTTTGATACTTTCGTAACAGTAGAAGACAATTAAATTTATAATTCTTGAAATACAATCGTTTAAGTTATATGCATAATCTCTTGAATATATAAAAATATCTTAAGTTGCATACCGTGTTGAGTTGGTCCGACCATAAATAAACATCTTGATCGGGTGATTTTGCCTAGGATTCGCATTTCAAAATCATCTTTTATCCAATTGATTATTTTCTCTTTATGCTCCTCAGGAATCCTGTAGCGAAACAGAAGTCGCAAGAATGAGTTTAGAAAAAAAATTACCTGAATGATGCTGCATCAAATGGTGGTCGATATTCTATTTCTTGATATCTTCTAAGAAGCTGAAGTTCATAATCAATATTCTTTCTTATGTTATGACCTGATATTAAGTAATCGAAAAGAAGTGCGTCTTTGAGCATAGCACGAGCTAAAAAGAAGTCTTTTAGAGAAAATTCACATAAAAAATTATCCAACCATTATGAAGCGAATATAGGTTAAACTTTGCTTTTACAGCTTCTCTCTGTTTTTTTCGATAATCACGAGTCGGCTGCTTTTTTTCTTCCTTGGCTGCATAAATCGACGATTGAATGTATTTACCATTCGCTAAAGATTTTATTCCAGCATTGAATTGATCAGCATTTGTTACAAGTAGATAATCGGATATTTTCATATCTGTTCAATAAGACGCTTGGTTAAATTAAATTTCATTTAAATTCTTACCCGGAAACAGGTGATTTAAAAATTTGTGCTTAAAATTCACTTTGTGTTGAAAACAAAGATGTATTGATATAAGCTTCTGATTCGTTGATGTTGACGTGTCTAGAATTTACAGTAATCATACAATTCATGTGAGAAGGAAATTACCAGCAATACACAGATATTTTATCTTTGGTGTATTCGCAGCAGCGTTTGATTCAGCCAGTGGATATTGTGCTATGATGGAGGTGAAAGTTTCTATATAATTAAGATTTGTTGCAATGTTTTTAATAAAAAAGTTTGATCGATTGAGCCTTTCGCTATTGTGTTTCATTGAATGATCATCTACAGAATTTTCAAATGGCCCTTTCATATTTAATTTTCCTTTTAAACCTGTTTGCACCACAGAAAGTATACTTGTTGATACAGTAGTAGCTGGTACAGCATTCTTTGGTTCAACTGATGCGATTCCAATCGACTTCGATTGAGTATGAGCTGTTGAATTCAAAAGATTGGTCAAGTGCTCTGTAGATACAGGATTTTCGTTGTCAGCTACGTCTTTTTCTCGTGATTGATTGTCTTCGTTCAAAAGAGCTGGCGTTGGCGTAGCAATTGGATTGAACATTTGTTTTGATTCTACTGAGGAGAAAAATATTGATTTAAATTTCAGAATGAAAAAAATTGTTGAAGCTGACCCGAGCCTAAAGTTGATTTGATTGAGCATGAACATGTCATGCAGCTGCATGTATTTGAGCGGCTACAAGCAGAAAATGATGATGCATGAATGGTCGATGATGATTTTGTTGACTCCATAAAACGAACAGCGCTTGAGATTGACATAGAACATGGATCATTTAATCTTAAATTAGAAGATACATTCATATTAAATCGATTTTTAATTGTTTTTACCTTAAATCTTCTCCTTTTTTTTCATGTTCAATAAAGTGAATAAGACAGAACTTTTTGGAGCAATGAGTACATATACAGTTGACCGCTTGAGTTAAACAATTAGGATCATTGTTAACCACAAATGGACAACCATCAATATAACAATGTTGCTTCGTATACAAATCGGTGTCCATAAAAGACTGAAAGAAAAAAAAACACTGCAATCCATGCTTTCTTTGATGTCAAGAGCTTTTTCATTGCGTGATGAAGAACAAATTTTCTAAAATATGATGAGCGTCCTAGCGCCTCGCTATGTAGAAGACGCTAGGACGCTCTCCTCTATAAAGAGACGTATTTTCTTAAATAAGAAATTTTTAAAAAGCTATGAGCATATTCATGTTTTGTCATTATCAATAGGCAATTTTTTTTCAAGAAAAAAATTGTTTTGGCTGCAATACCTGCTCTGTGTTGCTGACATTAGAGTTAGCCATTGAAAAAGTTAAGTATTACGTTTAATTGAAGTATTTGTTTGTTGATATCTAGAAATATATATGAATAGTGCATGTACAATAGCTGGAAGGTACGATTCAGCAGTTTCTGAGCAACTTCGTAATATTAAAATCGTTGAGAATATATAAGACTGAACAGTTTCTCTATACTTCAAGCCATCTCACCGAAATGAGATCATAAATAGAATGATAATTGAGAAGTCGATACACAGCTTATATATACATCCATTTGTATCTATGTTTATATGAAACAAGTAAGATAGTATAATGAAGTGTTAATTTGTTTCCTAGCAAGTGAAGCTAACGTCTTTTTTTTTCTTCATTGGGATACATAACCATATAAACACTTGTCAAAAGAACATTAGACGATTAAACAATCGATAATAGTAATTAGTGCCGATCGCATTTGTAGGAATCTGAAATAATGCAGATGTCTTTTCTAAATTTTTCGAAGAAACGAATATTATTGATCGGATTTGTTTCGTGACAGATCATTTATCAGCGTTTTCTTGCTTAAGTGATCGGCTAGTTTTAATGCCATAAATTTAAACAAACTATTTCATTCAAACCGTTATGGCGCTGAATCTGATAGTCACGTGAGAGAAAGAAGAGTAATCAGCTACTTGTGATTGATAGAAGAGAATTGTACACCAAGTGATGTGCAGATTGAATGATGTATTTAGATACCATATAAAAGGAAAAAAGATATATCGAGCAGCCATTCATGCATCATTATCTGTCGCACTTTCATAAGATAATCAATTTTTGATGATACATTTTAATATACAACACGAAAAAATTTCATGACATTTTGTTTGTAAAGAAAAATAATTTTTATTTGAAGAAAAACTTCAAAGGAAAAGAAATCGATTTTCGCGTATTTTGCTGTGAATAAGGCCAATGACCATTGCCTTAAGAGTTTGATTTTTGCGAAGCTGATCATTATCGAATCTTTGATGAGAGCATGAGACATTAAGAGAGAGGCGCTAATTATCTCGTAGGCATCTGCTTCAAATGTGGCTAAACATTTTTAAATTGAGCGATTATCTGATCAATCTTGATATGATTCGTTGCTATATCTGCATATCATTCTCTTGCTCTAAACACTTATCCATTCTAATATATCACACATGTGCAGATGACTTGACCATAAATGATATGCCAATCTAATATAAAAAGAAAACAATTTGATCCTTTTTTGTTATTATTTTTATGGTAATAATAATGCTTGTAATCATTACCTTCTCATTCCTTGCAAATCGAATAGAATTATGGAACAAACACCATTGTTAAACATAAAGAAGAAAAGCTTGAATTTTCCCGTTGAAATTTTAATGTTAAAATACGCGACAAATCAACCACTTCAAATAATTTCACGTAGTGCCCATCCATTTAAGAACATGTGACTAAACAACAATTTGAAGGGTTGAGTGGCATTCTTTCTCTCATAAAAGCGACATCCCAAGTGAAAGGCTAAGGCTTTTGAGAAACAATTACAAATATCAACTATCTTGATCATGATTTGTTCGTTTTTATTTTGTCAAATGATTTCTTTACTCTTTCTCTTGATACATATGCGAACGTTCTCATATATAGAATCGTTGACATGTTTATGCGTGCCGTAACCGACTATCAAAAATAAAGCACAAGTCTCTTTTGTCCTATGAAGTTCAGATACATCGCAATATGAAATAATATCTGCTTTGAAGTATTTAAAATTGAGATAAGAATAGAAACATTTTTATAATTGTATTGAGTATCATCGAACCTTACATTCATGAATGAATTTGACACGATGAAGAAAATATTCCATTTCCAATCATACTATCTACATCGTTTAAACTAATAAAGTCTTCTGACGTTTTATTTTCGATTAATGAAAATGGATTCAAAAATATATTGAAACTTATTCTTATGAAGTATAAAAATATTCAATGTCTTATTTTCACTTTATTGATCATTCTTATAATCGTTACTTATTAGAACAAAGCAACCCAATAAATATCATTAAGGTCAAATTGAACTCATTCTCCTCGTTTATTTAATCACACGTTGGATAGTTATCATTCTTTTTAAAAAAAACATCATTCATCATAAAATAAATTATCGTCTGACTTTATTTCTCGAGGAAAATATTTTTTGTTCATCTTCACGTTGTTTACATGAAATCACAATCCATTTGAATGTGATAAAAATTATACAACAAATGATTCATGTTATTAAAGCAGACGGAAAAGTTCCTAAAACATTTCACTAATCATTAATGAAAATACTTTTATCGTTCTTTAGTTTTGATTCATTTGATTGTGTTATTAATAGTACTACATTGCTATTGAGAAGCTTGTAAGAATTGTCGAAAAATAAAATAGAAAATCATTGTTCCAGCAAAATCAATAATAGCTCATAAAATATCAGGAGAATTTGTGTATACTTTTAATATCCACTGCATTTAAATTTTCTTTTTTTTTTTGTTCTCTGAATTAGAATACGAATGTTCATTTGAATAGATTCTATTAAAACGATTCATAGAATAGAAAAAAACGAAATTTCTGCGAAGCTAGCAAGAGAAAATAAATGGCACCGAAATTTATTTATCTTCCTATTGATTGTCTTTATTTTATCGACCAAATTTTGTATAATTATTCAAAAATGAATATTGATAAACTTCTTTCAATTTCCCTTTTTTTTTTCTTGAAATCGTTTGCTAGATTGAACTTGAATATAAATGTTCGAATTGTGGTTCAACTTCTGATCGTATCCACAGGAAACAACTAAGAGTAGAATCTCATGCATTCAAAACCGTATAACCATACCAATGTGTAATTTTACTGCTATAATCAATAATTATATTCTTGATCCAATGAACATTTTATTTGTGTAATATATATATTAGACTACACTTACGAGTGAACCTTCCTACGTGTCACCCGTCAACTTTGATGAAACTTGGCCCGTTTATACTCCATAATGTCCTAGTAACAACTCTAAAAGGATTTGGGTTTCTGTTGCTTCTTTCTATCTTTATGAATGTTGCATTTCACTTTCATATATCATAGTATAGGTATGCCATATTGAAAAACTTGATGTCGAGAATTGGCTAACAATAGTTATGATTTTACTTCCCTACTATTATTTTATATCCGTTCACAAATAAAATACCGCAATTCTTTCAATTTGTTTATTTTCAACATGCAACGAACCGCTTTTCAAGGTACAAAGGGGCGTACATAATATATATGAATACCTCTTGATATCATCGCTTCTCAAATTTTCCCGAAACATAGCTAATTATGATAAATTGAATAATCCTCCATGTGCTAATATTGCATGTTGTTATAAAGCGAACAATAATATATTCACTGTTTACCGCATGGTTGAATAAAACCTTGTTTTGGAAATCGAACATGATAAGTATAAAATCTGCTATTGATTTTGTTTTGGAAAATTTAATGTCTGAAAACTTAGTAACACCTTCAAAATTTAATATTTGACCAAATGATAAAGCACTAGCATTTATACTATTTGATCACGATCAATCTCTCCTAAATCGGAATTGATAGTCATTCAAAGACGAAGACACAGTTGATCTTAATTTGAACATGAAATCAATCATTGTACGAAAACCAAATAAGTATAGATGATGAAAAAGTGTCTCCCATTCAAAGACAACTTATATGCGATCAAAGATTGGAAACATGTAACAATTTTTCTTAACTGCAGTTAGTGTGAAGTCTTTGTGTATCAGTTATTTTTTTGTGGACTATCACATTCATTAGCAAAGAGAAGCTAATAGTTTATTAGGTTTTCGTTATTTCGTTTATCATCAATGACATGATCGATTGTCTGGTTTCTGAAATGATTACTTGAAGAAAGTGAACTGAATATAGAGAACTGGGGCATTTTATCTGTAAATGGATATACAATAACAGTTTGGAAGGAAGATCATAACTATTGTTACCTAATTCTTGACATCAGTTTTTCAATATGGTATACCTATGCTATGATGTATGGCGGTAAAGTGCAACATTCATAAAGATAGAAAGAAGCAACAGAAATCCAAATCCTTTTAGGATTGTTACTAGGATACTATGTAGTATAAATGGGCCAAGTTTCATCAAAATTGGCGGGTGACACGTAGGAAGATTTGCTCGTGGGTGATTCATGAAAATTCTGCAAAACATGTACTATCACAATGTTCAAAATAATGATGTCGCTAATTTTTCTTTATATGTAAAATGAATTTGATCAAATAATAAATCTTTTACTTTCTTTCCTCTTTTATCAAAGAATAAGACATTTTCAGTGTCTATCGGAAGCATGTTTAGCTGCAACTACACTAATACCTACATTAAATCAGAAGAAATTAATCGGAATGAATCAGAGCTAGTTTCAAATTAATATATATATTTTTATTTGTAAGAAGGTAGAAGAAAAAATATTATGTAAAATATGTTATATTTCAGAATTCTAAGAATTCTCATGGAATTGATAAATATCGATATTATTCAGCTTAGAAAATTACATGTCCATACACAAATAAATAATAGTGTAAAAATTTCACGTTTTTTCAATCAAATGCAATATTGTTATAATTACTCGTAAAAGTATTGAAAGATATTTCAGTCAATTCATACTTAACGTAATGTTGTGCGGATTGTAGATAAGGTTAGCAGCACAAACGTCACATTCAAAAGAAAAGGAACTATATTCATTTAAAAATAGTTTGTCGATTAATACTGTTCTTTTACATCAATCAAAAAGTTCAATGATTATGAGCAATATTGAACTTCTCAAAAAAGTTATGAAGACAAGAATGAATCCGAAAATGAATGAATCTATTCATACATCGCAATGAAAACAATAAAAAACATATTTCGAATTTGAAATAAAACTAACTTTATTATAGTACAATGACAAAATTTAAAATATTGAATTGAAATGAGAAAAATATTCTCTCACCTTATTTCAATACGTATCAGGTTTTCACTACGTGCAAGTGTTCCAAAAGTTCTTGTACGGTTTTGTGCACTACAATCCGAAAAGAGTTCATCTTCAGCAGTATAACATCTACGATTATGTTTATATGATTTGATTACACATGGTCGAGAGTCTAACTTGAGTTCATAGATCGTTTGCATATCAGATCAAAACGATTCTCAAATAATTGTCTTGAATTTAATTATGCCTATTCGAATTGGACTTACTATATGATTTTAATTCTCATCAGGTAAAATGATAAGATGGTATTTTATCAATGTTTTTCATTAACTTACTGCAATGAGTTGTTTTTTTCTGCTCATTCAGTTTAGTTCACTTATTTACAACTTTCAACACAAATGTTAGCTCCAAGAAAATATCCGAGCGGTTAGTGTAAAATAAGTTTCTTTCGAATCAACACAAACTTGTATTTCTGCATGAATAAAAGGAATCTTCTTGAGCATTGAGTGCAATTATTTCCTCGCTTTTTTGGGAACATCATAGACAGAATGGTCCATGTGTCGATTTTTTCTATATTCGTTAGAGCGAAAAGATTGATTCTGATTGCAATCGAAGAGATTTTATTTTCATTCGAAATAAATAATGTATCCTATCCTTTATCTTCATGTAGTCTATTATATTTGTTGTATTGATTAGTCAGTAATTAAATCTCACATTTTATTTAAATAAGCTGCTTTCTATGATTTGTTTCACTGAAAGAAGAGTTAGAAGTGTAATATAACTCACTATGCACAAATGTACCCTTGCTATATGCATGCGTAGGCAGCATGCATAAGAAAACATTATTACATGAGAAAGTTGCTTGTGGAGAAAGATATATGTGATTGAAAGAAAAGTAAATTAATATAACAATGAATTGATGCTGCTATAGTTCATAGATGTAGTGAATGATTCGGTAAACTTAGTTTTCTCAAATATTTATTCTGAAGTTTTTTCAATGATGATTGAATAAAAAAAAAACATGAAAGATGTTCATATACAGGTAAGTATAGTCAATACTTTTTTTCTGGATGGCAGTTTTCTTGTCCAAAAGAAATTTATTACGGAATATCTGTTGTTGATATATATAATTAAGGAAAAATAATTTCTAATAAGATAAGACGTATAGGACTTAAGGGATGATAATAGATTTTCAGTTAGTAATTCAGTAGAAATCAAGTACGACAGAATATGAAATCTTTCCTACAGAGAATAATGTTTCCTCTATAGAACTATGGAAAAGATGATCATTCGACAAACCTGAATCATTTTCTCGATTTTTATCACATCTTTCTCATACATGCCTATGAGTTATGCTCTTTTCAAATGTGAACTAGAAACTATTTGAAGAAAAGTAAACAATATCGCCGATGAATTTATGCTTTTCGATTTGCATATCACAGCTCACGTTTGCAAATTATAGATGTACTAAAAGAAATATTAGATTATCTATAATGGAATACATAAATAGATAAAGCTGGTATAGTGAGGATCATTTAATATTGAAAATTGTGTCGGCTATCTCGCAAAATAACTGATCTTTTTTCATTTCTTCGAGAACTTTGTTTTCATCGTTGTTTTTAAATTGGAATGAACATCAGATACAATTTCAATCGAAATTGATATTATCTGAAAATGGCTTTTGATTCTTCATCAATAGCTTTGTATAAGAGAACTTACAATTAGAATGTGACAAAGCAGCGAGTGTTGCCTAAAAGTTATATAAGTTTGCCAATAGAAGAATCGTGAACGCTGTTACTTGCATAGTTTATATATCAGTCTAGGATGTCGTGTAATAAAGCCTGAATGACGAACAGTGAAGGAATTATTTTGCAGAAAATTAGATACAGATGAATCTGAACTTATGAGTTCAGGATATCATGTGATATCCAATGACGGATAAACAACATGTACCACTGACATGATTTTATCAGCTCTGAATATATTCTTCAGAAGTGCCGCTACAATAGAGATGACTTTAAGTGATAAACACAAGTAAACAGTATATTTCTTTGTTCTTCGTTGAAACAAACCAGACAATGATCTTATCAGTCGTATATATTCCTATAAAAGCGTGTATATGACTGTTAGTTCGGTTGCATTCATCTTCTCTTTTTTTGTCTAAACTTCGAATTCACTATATGGCACATAGCATGACATACTTTATTTAAGCGAAATGCTTTTAAATTTAATGACTGTGAATATTATTTTGTATTCAGGATAACAGGTAAACGAGTTCACAGCAGCATGGGTGTTTATCTAGGTGTAGATAGAAGGCATCACTCTGTACGACGAATTGTGAACTCACGCAGATTTTTATCATCTGGTATGAGTATGGAAATTGTTGTTGTAGGATGGATCAATCACTTCCAAAGACACTGGTAAAAATTTTGAATAAATTGTGAACTAGTCCGTTCTGGACAATAAGCCGTTGTGGCACTTCTTGTCGTACAGCTATGAAGATATTAACTATTTTGAGCTACGTACATTCATTTGTTTTAGTTCTCGATAAGTTTTCAGCGGCTTCTAAATATTTTTGGATCTCTTTATATTCTCCCGGTTACTGCTTTCTCACTATTGATTGATTCTCTTAATAGTACAAACATCCTTTTCAACATTAGTTTTTTTCTTAGGTTAATATACACCATATGCATCGCAATACTGGCCTTCATAGCTGTATTATTTTACATTTGTATTCGACGAAAAGTATTGAAGTTTTTCTAATGAAATTTCACTTGTCTCAGTACTAATTGCTCGAGTCCAGTCGATAAAATGTTGTTCAATAATTCTAACCAAGATTGAATAAAACTTTTCGATGTTAATTGTATCTCTGGAAGATGTGGATGTGAATGTATATGTTTTCCTCTCATAGACTATCACACGCGCATGTACATATCATTTTAAACACTGTATCCATTACTTTAAACACCTTCAAAATTAGCATCAGTCAAAAACAACTTCTTCTGTTGGTTTAATTTCTAATGTTTCCTGAGAATACATGATTTATTTATCTTTCTTCTTTATTGTCAAGAGTACTAAAGATAATGTGTCCGTTAAGGTCATTTGCACACTGCTCTCAATTTTCACTTTCATATTATAATGTGTAACAATGAACGTACTTGATTTCATACATTGAATAGAAGCGCATAGGTATAATTAGTGGATTCTTCAGAAAAACACATTGTATTTGAGTATTTGGATGATTGAATAAAAAGTGCAGACTTTATTTGTATCTCGATTGAATATCACAATTGACACGTAATCATTGAATCTTTGAATTGAGTGTACTTGTCAAACTTTCTGTAGACGTTATTTTTGTATCAAGACATTACACTTTTTTCTCGCAAGTATTTGATATGTTGTTAGCAGTTTGATCAATCATTGTCCCGGTCACATAAATATGGATGTGAGTATAAGTTCGGATGTTTGTGTAAGACATACTGTAAATGATATACGTATTCACAAACAGTTTAATGATCAAAATTGCCATGTTGACCGATCAACACAAACATGTTACTAGAGATAAATTCGTTTGCATCTATTAAAAGACCAAGTATCTCATGTATAATAAGTGTACTAATAATTCTCATTCATATCCTTAAAGCTCTTGCACTAAGTCTTTGTTTATTTATTTCAGATATTTTATGAAGATATATTCACTTTTCGTTATCGATAGTATCAGTCGATATTAATTACCAACGAACATCAGAAATATTTAACTAAACGTCAGATATGAAATGTTATCTTGTATTCTTCTTATGCCTCCTAAGCGTATTTCCTCTATGCCTTCTGTCGCACTCTAATATTATCTTTTCGAAGAACTCCACAATTGCACATCTTCAAACAGTTTTATTTCTTGATTATGTAGGTCTGTATAGACCAGCTGACACGATCATTATTCATAACTCGGAAGTTTTCCCTATGACGATAGAAACGTGTCATTTTATACCTTTATCAGCTGCAGCAAATATTCCTTCATGCAATATTACAACAAGAAGGAAAAAACGCTTTGTGCCTGTGGTTATTGCCTTAGGGGCTGGAATGATAAATCTTGCCATGTCTGCAATGAATACCGTATAAACGGAAAATCTCCAAAGATAAGTTAGAGTTGTTGAAGAAACTCTATCGAAATTCTCTCAAACCATCCAAATACATGAAGCCAAACTAGCAATTATTCAATCAAGCCATATCAAAATTGCAGAAGAACTGAAGAGAACACAGCAGGCTCTTAGTTCTTTGATACCTATCTTAAACTCATATTCTCATGCTCTGAATACCCTTAAAACTGGCATTGAACAACTATACACTCAGTTTCAACGCTCCTTTCTCTACTTAGCGCTAACTCGGATCTTTCGTAATGAACTCACACTAGATTTTCTAACACCCGATGACCTACATAAGGTTGTATACGACGTTATCGAACGAGGAAATCTAACCTTCAGTTTTCAGCATGGATCAATTCCTGTTGTAGAAATCATTACTAAACTTCTGGTTCGTCAACAGATAGACTTCATTCCTAGCTCACAATATACAACACAAAATGCAAATGAAATAGGTCGACTTGCCATCACCAGTTTTTTTGCCGTTCCGCAACGGAAAGAATCATCTTTCTACATATACAAGCTAGTGGCAATACACTTTTCCCATAATAATGAGACTATTCAACTCGCTCGAATTCCCCGATATTGGGCAATAAATCCAGTCGATAACACTACTATAGAATGGAACGATTCTGAGGAATCTGGATGTGATCTTCAATTGATGACATCATGCCGTGATACACCACCACTATGTACAATCACGAAAGATACTTGTCTTGGTCAAATCATAGGACGTCTTCCACTATCCAAATGCCATACAAAATTTGTCTCTCCTTCTGTAGTTTTTCTTCGACAGTTAACGGACAATCTTTGGTTTACTTCGTCGTTTGGCTCACTGCATTGTCTGAAAATTCCTAAAACCAAATATCACATTGTTAGACAACAAACCTGGAACGTGAATGAACAAATAATCCTTCCGCCTGTTGCTCTTGTCAATGTGACGCCAGGTTACACAATCTTGTGTCCTGGATTTACTTTAGTAGGCCGTCCTAAGCCCTCTAGAACACCTTCACTAATGATTCTGTACAATAGTAGTGTACTACCAGACGACATTGCTATTGTGGAGGTTTCTCGACATCTAAGAGAGAATACTACATGGTTTAAGACACATAGGGCTGAGGAAATAATAGAGAACATAGTTTCCGACATACGTCAACCAAGGAAACTTCCGATTGTAACGACTTTCCTTTCAATTCATAACTTATCCGTCAATGTGCTAGCTTTTTGTTGCATCTGCTTTGGATTAACTGCTATTATATTCTATTATGCTTCTCGGTGTTTTCAAAGCAATAACCAGCAAACTCCTTCAGGATTTTAACATTCTTGACTGCTGACCAAGCATACAAAATTATCTATTGAAGTAATAACAGATATGCCTCCGGTTTCCAAGTCATTATACACAACCAAAATCTTATTTATTGCACTTAGAATATGATCTCTAGATTTGAACTTCCCCGATGACACTACACTTCGACAGTGAATCAAATCGAATGGTGCTTATTGTTATCAGACTATAAATGGAACAACAGAAAAATCTTTCCATCAATAGGAAAGATAAGCCGCAAACTACTTAAATTTATCAGCGATAGAACGACAAACACCGAAACAGAACTCCACGTCACAACTTGTAATGAAATGACCAGCAGTATAAAAAAATGCACGTAAATATAATGGATCTTCACCAGACTGGTATGTCTTTGTCGGTATTGGCAAACCTACACGGTATTAACCACACTTGAATAAACAGAAATGTATGTTTGGTTCCTCATCGGACTCTTAAATTTTAATCTATAAATATGTTTTTGCACTTCATTATTAAGTACAACAAATCAGTTCGAGGACGTTCATTTTCTTTCTTCTTCACTTCTCTGTATTCTTTTCTGTTGATTTTCTATTTGAAAAAGGTATAAACTGTTTTTTGTAACATTTCGAGGAAGAACAATAAAGGAGAATATTTGGAAAACCTAAAATACCAAGGACCATCAAAAAGAACTCCATTCTTGTAATCATACATATAGAACCAAAAGACGTTGAATTGAACTTCACAATCACAACGTGAGGTCAGTGCAAATTTTAGCCAACGTAATTCAACAAAACGTTTGACTGATTATGAGAAAATTTTAGTTTATTATTTCGCCAGGTTTTTTGCCAATGTATATCCAGAACTCAATGTGTACTAGAAAGCCATCGTTGGGAGTGTGTCAGTTCCTTGCAGGACTCAAAACTTCGCTTAGCATTATAATTTCGCAACTCTTCCATTGCTTCTCAGCATTGGACACTATTTAACGTAGCATTAAGTGGTACATAAGTGGTATATGGTGCGGCTGTTTATTTGATTTGATATATTTTTTTACTTTATTCACATAAGGTCCTTTCAGTAGAGGGTCAGCGACATTAACGTCGCGTTACTCTTAATTTTTGTATACACAATTGTTTAACACGAAATCCGTCTTCGATAATGTAGAGAAAAGACGACAATAACATCATTCTCACTTTTTCTGGTCATTGGAAATACAAAAAAATTTCACTGAATGGTATCAATTCTCTCCATAATAATGTGCAAATTTATTTTTAATCGATTTCTTGAAATGAAAACAGTGGTGAGTAAGAAATTGTAATCAAAATTCCAATGAAATAACATTAGAAGAGAAACTATTCTGCAAATATTTCATATACAGATGCAAAGAATAGAGAAAGTGTTAGAGAGATTTTTAGCTCAATTATAAACCAAAGATAGTTCGACATGAAACTTTTAAAAAATTCTGAATAACATTAATCAATCATTTTAATTTTTGTATTTAGAATAATAAAAGTGCACTTCTTTGGGTAATGATGCCACAAGATAAACTTCTTCTTGCAGCAAAAGGTGCTAGTTTTGTTTATGTTCTTAATCAAGTAACTACAGCTATATACAATCATTTGAAAGTTAAAGATCGTCTTAACCCTTTACCGCCGGCTCCTAGAAGCGAGAGAGTAGAAAATTCTTTTCCCGCATATTTGTAGTTCTATCAGCATGGAGATATCAAAAGTATACTCGTTGTCACGGAAAAGTTCTCCGTTGCCGAACGGAGAAATGGTACCAAAAGGTAACATCCGGCCCTAGGGGCCCAAAAATTTGGAAAAGGTCAGCTTTTTTGGAATCCATATGTTGATACTAGATACCAGTTTATCTTTTTGTCCGTCTTCTGCAAGTCAGAGTTGAGATATCTCCAAAATATTCTCAAATTTTATGAAATAATGCAAAAATAGTCAGTTTTTGTCCAAAGAAGCTCTGTAAAAAGAGAAGACTCAGGAAAATCTGAGAGCAGTTCAGAGTGTTTCGACGTAGACTATTACAGAATTGTTTGAAATTCTCTGAAAATTTCTAGAATCTTCTTTTTTTCTAGAACTTCTCTGGACAAAAACTGACTATTTTTGCATTATTTCGCAAAATTTGAGCATATTTTGGAGATATCTCAACTCTGACTTGCAAAAGACGGACAAGAA
>CAJNSZ010001925.1:7034-19735 GCA_905329745.1 Rotaria sp. Silwood2
GCATTAAAGGCTGTTTGTCGCAGATTACCCGTACGATAGCACACTGACTACGTTGTGACCTTCACCAACGATCCTTGCGGTTAGTATGTGATTAGCCAGTGTGAATGGGGATCTCAAGTAATTGACTGGAAGAACTGAGTCAGGTCGGTCTTCTGTCCAGAGCTATAGCTATTAGTAGCGGTAGGAAAATCTATCGGACTAATGAAACTGTCTCCAGGTAGCACCCTATCCTGCAAGGTACCTGAATAGGCGGAGTATTCTTCTTCTATCTTGATAGCGAGTGAGAGAGTGTCCATTGTTTCGAATAGTAACCGTGTCGAATGTCACTACTATTCATGTAAAAACTTTTGACAAAAATTAGATTATTATTCGTTCGATCAAAATCAGTTTTCTCTGATTTATTTTTCAATTTTTTACAAATCATTTTAATCGACTAAAAAAATGATGAATCGATATTAATGGATTTACAAAATTTAATCGATCACAGCAGATATATGTTCGTAATCAAGTGGCTGATGATTTTTTCTTGTAGCTACTGACGAGCGTTTTATTCTGGTGTCTCTTGTTCGATTATATCAATTAATAATTTTGTTATTAAATGATGTTGATTATCATAACTTTTATAGAAATCAATTTGTTCATGAAATTCTTCACGTTTTTGTATTAAACTATTCCCAATAAATGACCATTCAATATAATCATAATCTTGAACTTCTTCATGTGAATAAAATAAGTTCGAATTTTTTATTAATACTTTTTATATTTCGTCCATTCTTGATTCATCATAGAATGTTTATCGATATGAAATATCGATAAGTGATTTTAATGCTTTATTTGTTAATAATAACTGAACAACTTCATTATATCCATCGTAACTACTAACCACATGTTATGTTATAGTACGATAAGGACCCACTCGATTTATTTTTTTAGTATTATTATCCAAATTAACATGTAAATAGTTTTCAATGTCATTACTGTTAGCTCTAATATGTATAGAACGAATGGACAAGCAGTGTCACTGATGTTATGTGACAGAACGAAGAAAAATATGACCTTCGTGGGGATCGAACCCACACCTCCTGCTATCCGGGCAGTTGTCCTAAGCCAGTTAGACTAGAAGGCCCATATTAATCATCGTTTAGCGTTAGTGTGATCCATCACTAACGCTAACAATTACCTATACGAGTATCAGATAAAATAAAACTTAATGGCATAACCTGTTCATTACTATTTGACATCTAAAAGTGAATAAATCTAATGAGTATACAAAGGGCTGGCTACCATCTTACAAATCTTACTAGTTAATAGTGTGTAACTTTGACTAAATAAATTGAAAAAGTTCAATACTAGAATAGTTAACATTCTCTCTTTTTTCATTTGAACTTTGTTGATAATTGGATGGTAGAACCTCATAAATGCAATAAAGAGAAGTTCTTACTAGAATTAGACCACTCAATAACCGGACACACATGATAGTTGACTGGATCGATAGAGTAAAATAGCAAAAAGTATGTCGAGTTTTATGTTTTGGTATAGAAGATTTAAAATATCAACACAATTCTTTGACTTGAAATTACATAGATAATGCAACAAATTCAATTAAAATCACATCCTCTTTGTTTATCTCGAGACGGTGGATCGAATTTGTTCGTCCATTTCCTCCTATTCGCAAACAAAAGGTTATCGTTATTGATATGAAGAAGAAAAAAACTTCCAGTTCCTCTCTTGTCGAAAACTTAAGCAGAGGATGGGTGAAAATTGAATAATTGTAGACATTTTTTTCTTTGCCCATCTCCAAGCTAAATCAGAGACAATTTTTCTTCTCGATTGCGTTAGTTTAAAGAAGAAGAACGAGTGTGAGTGTGTGGGTGTAGTTAATGTTCGTAAGAAGATTACAGTCACACGCGTACGCTGCACCCACACGCTATGTTCCTCAACATTGATAGCGACGTTGAAAATTTCTTGACGAGTGTTGTCTCGTTTTAGCGTTCGAAATCGCTGTGAAAAATCTTTTTTTTTAGGAAATGCGCTTGAAAACTAGTTGTCGAGCTCGATCATATAGAAAAAAATGGAGTTATTCTCAAGAAAGAGTGACAGAAAACTTGCATTGTTTCCATATGAAAAGTGTTTTGTCTGTGTTTTGCACAATGTGAATTAGACTTCTTTCAGAAAATACAGAACCATACTTCTCTAGGGGATTTTCATGGTTGTCAACATTTGCTGATTCCGCGTTACTTCACCTAATTATTGACTTTCTGCTGTTTTACTTGGAAGTTGGAAAAAATCGACTGCTGACAGTCAACAACGCGCGTCATTCTCCATTTTCTTATCGAATTCTTTCTGCGCAAATAAAAGCAAACTACTCAAGTGCCCCTTGTCCAAAACAGAGACGTCCACTTTCCGCGAAAAAAAGCAAAGAGAAGGCATGTGCTTCAATCAAATAGTTCTTTCGGTGTGAATAATTCAGGCATTGCAAGAGCCGCGATGCATCCTTGCCTAAGAATGATAAGAAGAGGGTGTACAGAATACCGTTCGAACTCTGCAGACGAATCAAAAATTTAGAAAAGATTTGTTGATGTCACGCTGAAGATGTTGAACAAATCCTCTAAGAATCACATTCAAGTACAGGCCATGTCATGTGAGACAGAGTTCAGTTGAATGCAGCGTCCGAATAGCGATTAATCATCATCAGGCTATGCGCCAATATTGGGCACCGCTGTGACTCTGGTGACTGTGTTTCGGACAGGAGAACTTGGCGGTTCGTCTTCTGTCGAACTCTCCTTATGAGGCATTTCCATATCATTGTTGTGCTTTAATGGAATCGATTTACGACTAGTTCTCTGCGGAATACGAGGTGTCGACCACGAAGTGTGGAAACATGCTTCGACATATATAGATTGGGAATCACATTCGCCGAGTGGAACGACTCGGCTTCAAAGACTTTGCCATGACGACATTCACGTCTACGCTCGATTCTGTCGATTCTCGACAGATATTATCGTTCGATCTCGAGAAACCCACCTTTAATCCCAGTGAATACAATCATTTACCTCAATTGATGTTGGGTGTGGGTATGGAGTTGATGGAGCGAATACACCCACCCACTCATGCTGTAAGTGAAGGAAATTTGATTGGATGCATTACTCGTATACGAGCAACATTCGGTTGCGCATATATTCAGATTATTCCGGAGGGTGTGGGTGTGGGTGTGGGGTGTGGGTGGTGTGGGTGTGGGTGTGGGTTTGGGTGGTGTGGGTGTCAGTGTGAGTATTATCTTCACTTACGCCCATCCCCCCCCCCCCCACACACCCACACCCACACCCACACCCACACCCACACACACCCACACGCACATCCACCCACACCCAAACCCACACCCACACCCACCCACACCCTATATCATGGATGAAGAGAGAGAAAGAGAGAACAACATTCTTTGCTTCTTTTTTTTTTTGTTTTTTTGGATTCATTCGATTGTTTTTTTGTTTTGATGCAAGGATCGTCAAGAAAATAAAGGAGGAGATCGTAACAGGCACTTAACCCTTTTTAGGCAGGAGCTACATATAATGTGTCATGTTTTCTGCCTTTTGTAATTTTTGAATCTTTTATTTCATAGCAAGATGCTTTTCATTAAAACAATCGACAGAAAAAAATTTGTCACAATCAGGACAGAAGATTTTTATTTTCTTTGCTGACGCTGCACTTGCTTCTGTTGATCGTTGCTGTCGAATCATCTCATAGCAACCGACATAGCGTCTTCGGACATCGCGGGCAGATCCCTCCATTCCTTCGAGCTTGTGATCTGTCAGCTTGCGCTTCGTTTGGCTTGTTGAACGTTCTCTGAGACGCGTTTTAGATTCTCGAATGGCACACCAAGAAGTAAAGATCGCACAAGACTTTCACGAAACTGTAGCATCGTCATACCGCTTGTGTCATAATATTCTTTGTAAATCAAATAAGCATTCACTAGTGACACTCCAAATATCATCTCAAATGCCACTTTGTGAGTCACCACTTTCCTCTATATCCATTTCTTCGAACAGCATGTAAATTGCAAATTTTGAAAAATGTGAGTTTAGTTTATTTTCATTATCTCGACTAGAATGATGTATGTATTTATATATGCATGTATGGGCAAATCGAAAAACTCCCATGTATCATAGAAGAAAAGAGGATGGGAAAAAGCCAACAAGGTGAATTTTCTTGGAAAAATCCTAGTGACGAATAGGGATACTTCTCATACATTGAAAATATCAGTGAATACATTTATCGAACGTGAGCATGCGTGAAAATTGATATATTGAAGTTATTTTCTTCGAAAAACCAAATCGCGGTGAAAGGGTTAATAATCAGTTAATAATTAATTAATAAAAAAATCAAAATTAACATCAGATTCGGGTTCCCAGCCCCCAACACCTTTTGGTCAAGTTTTAAAAAAATATTAATAATTAATAATTAGTTAATAGTTAGTTAAAACTAACCTCAGATTCAGATTCTCCGACCTCAATTACCTTGTAAAGATCTATCAAAAATTGGTCATGGCTGTTTTTTTGACCTTGATGTGTTTTTGACCCGGCACAAACTCCGCCCACCAGAAACGCTCTTAAATTTTGTCCGTATCACCCTCCCTTCAATCGAGGGAATAAGCATGATTTTTTTAGGGCTTTTTGAATGATTGAATTTGTGAAGCCTTCTTTTGTTATTAAAAATAAGAATAAAAAAAAGGGCCCTCAGAGGCACTGCATCCTGACATGGTCTTTCAAATGAAAAAACAATGAACCAAATTGAATGAACATCCATAGAGATATTGGGGGCTGCGATAAGCTATTTTTCGACCCTTGTTTGGTTCGTATCTACCATATACATCAGGATAGGAGGCTGCTAATTTGATCACAGACGTACTTTTACACCCCCAACATATCCTCAAAGTTTCATGCTATCTCGATGTTCTGGAGCTGAGATCGAATTTTGAGGGGGAGGGGCCTTAAGCATGACTATCGGTGGAAAACCATGACTTTATGCACGATGACGGCTGGAAAGTGTCAATTTTTCTATTCCTTTGTAGTGACTGCTAAACAGCTGTCAGACAATAGATGTCAGCCCAACTCCCACTTTTCTTTCTGTCGACAAAATAACAAAATCGGAAAATTTGTAAAGAAGCGAAATTCCATATGTCAATTCGATCGAATAAATTTATTTGAAACCACCTTTTGAACGATTCGTAAATAATTGACTCCATCGTTCATTATATTCATCATTTTCCATGCAAACATTTTCCCATTGATCAATAGCATCTTTCGTCAGCATTCGACTTCGTTTTTGTTTATTCGATGATACTCCCATTGCATGTTTACCTTTCTTACAACCACCAGCCGATGATCCAATTGTTGATTGGACCGTGGAATCACAACAAATATATTTAAATCGTCCTTTTCGTCGATCGATTTCATCTTTTCTCTGTGGATAATGAATCATTTCGAATTCATCTAGATTTAAAATTTCCGAAGCCATCGATGGAGTATATTTCGTTAATTCTAATGATAAATTATCATAAACAAAGCCATCATGATAAGTACAATTTCCCATTTTATTCTCATTTTCAATGAAAAAATCCCGGCATTTGATGCATTTAATCAGTTCCTTTTCTTTTCGTTGTTCTTCTTTATATTCTTCTTCTTCTCGATCAGTTTTAGGAAATTCTACATCTTGGGAAAACTTTTTTAATAGAAATGGATCTCGTACTACCGCAATCGACCATTTTTCCACATTGGATTTGTTATTGGTTTCAATGACAGCATCTCGAAATCGTGAAGTGACATAAATATACAGCGCTTGATGAACAACTGAGGAACTCGTTGATGTACCCATTGATGATTGTGATTCGGACTGATTAACACCAATTAAAGAATCCAGATCATAAATAATCATCGACCGTTTATATTCCATACATTCATCATAACGTTCTTTTAATGTTTCGAAAATTTTCTTTTCATCATAAGCACCTTTCGATGATAATAAATTCAGATCAATTAACTGTAATAATTGAACATTTCGATCATTACCATAATTGGTGATACGTTCTAATAATTGCTGAACATTTTCTTCGTTATGATTTAAATTATCTTCATAGACTTTTTTGTTATTTCTCTTCGGATCAATATATTCAATTCGAGCCGATCGATTGGAAAGACTGATGATGATTTTCCCAGTAAAATGGCAGTTATCTTTCAAATGAAATATATCATTCGAGTTTTGAGAAGTACCTGATCGTTTCGCACCGTCATAATTTCGTTTGAGTAAACGAGGAAGTGTATCTAAACCAAGAAAGATTTGATATTGCCGAGCGGTACGATCTGCTTGAAGAAGAGCTTCCTCATATTCGATTTTATAATTCTTATTCACTCGACGTTGAGCAATGAAATGGACAGCAATCGATCGATTTAACGCACTAAAATCGCAATAGAACTCTGCTCAGTCAATCCAACGATTCGCAATCATACCTGAGTGCCGCTCCGCTGAAATTAGTCGTCGCTGAAGCTAGTTTTTCTCGTAAGGATGGATCGAGCATATTTCTTGGTATAGCATTGAGAATACGTTTGCGTGCTTCAGAGGAAGGTCTTCCGACGAAAAATTTCCCTGACATTCTTCGGAGAAAAGCTTCATCCATCATATGAAGCCGATTGGTTGCCGAGAAAAACATCAGATTTGGAACATCTTTGATCCCTTCAAGGACCGATAATAGAACACTGATTTTGGCAACTTTGCCTTCAGAAGAATCTTCATCACGACGTGGTGCAAGTGAATCGATTTCATCGATAGAAACACAGCACATTAGATAAGGCAAACGATTCCCTCGAGAACATAAATCTAAAATCACCGCTTCGGATTGACCCACCAATGGTCGTTCTAATTCTCCGGCTGCTAATGGTGGTCCTAACATAGCGATACCAATTTTTTTCGCTAATTGACTCATGATATGTGACTTTCCAGTTCCTAAAAGAATTCAAAATGCGAAGAGAATGAAAATCACGACCAAATATCGTTACCCGGTGGTCCATACATAATAAATCCTCGATGTGGTTTGACCAGTTTATTATCAATATGTGTCTGTTGATTATTCAAATCATCGATAATTGTATTCAATAAGTTTCTTTTGTCTTTAATTAATGTTTCATTTGCTTTGTGATTAATTTCCATTTGTTCAATTTTCTTTTTGATTTCTTTACTTCGATCACTTTGAATAGTATCATTTCTTGACCATTTTTTTTCTAATTCATTCTTTTCTTTCGCATAACTAGTTAGTCTTGTCGTTTTGATTTCTTTCAGATTGCTTTCTAGTTCTTCAAACAGTCTCTGTCGTTCTTGTTTGATTTGAGCAAGAATCGTCTTTCGTCTTTCAATATCTTCAACAATTCTTTCATTTTCTCGGATTAGAGTTTGAATTTCCCTTTCATATTGATTTTGAGTTCGACGTTTGTCTTCGATATTAAGATGAATTTCATTGGCATCTAAGACTAATTCATGATCAGTTACAGTTAATGGTAGAAAAAATTGGATCATTTCATCGAATAAACCATCATCTTCATAATCTCGACGCATTTCTTCGAAAGCTGTGGTTACACATCGAGCATCTAGTTTCGATAATCGAACGATTCCTTCTTCGTTTTTTAATGCATGGCTGAAATATAGTTTGATCATATGAATTTTCGCCAGGAATTCCGATTCGGATTCATCTAGAAATATTATTCTCTATAAAGGAGAAATGGAAGAAGGAAAATTACTTTTTCGTTTATTGGTTTTAGTTTGATCTTCAGCGGTTTGTTTTTCTCGATCAACATAAGTTTTGATTGTTTTCAAAGCATTCATACTCAATTTTTTTATATTATCCCATTCTTTTTGATTTAAATTAGTCAAGTGAGCATAAGTTGTGATATCTTCTTTGCGTAATAATTCAATCCAATTCGATGCCATGCCATTATCTTCAATTTGACAGATATCTTCAATGAATTTTTCCAAAGATTTGGTACTCGGTTTTTGAATCGGTTTTTGATCACGATCGTTGGTTGAATAAAAGGAAATAATTTGATAGGTGATTTTCGATTGTTCAATTAATTCCCAACGGATCGGAAATGATTCATTGTTGGGACGAGTGAGATAGAGATCGAATAAGGAATGAAAATGATCGAAATGCCAGGTATCAAATTCATCGTTGAGAGTAATCGGTTCTACTAGACGAAATTTTGGACGTTCCCGTCCGAAATCAACCACTCCTCGTTGAGTCATTTGTTTGCGAATGAATAGATCAAGAATACATCCAGGATTTAATGGATGAGTAATATTTTTTTCTAAGTTTATTGTCGATCTAGTCTTCGATGAAACTGATTGATCAAGTGAAAGAAGAAGAAAATTTTGAAAAAATTTCGTCAGTTCCTCATGATTGATTTTCATCTGTATGAGACAATTGATTTCATCAATAGATACTAATCTACTAGTAGCAGGAGTAGGATTTTCCTTGGTCGATGTCGAAGAATTTTTTTTCGATGATGCGTGCCTATCTTCTTCCTGATAATAGCGTTGACGAATTTCAGCCTTTGCACCTTCTATAGTTTCTTCAACAATACATAAACGAAGAAGTTCGAGATTCTTTTCATCGTCGTTAATCTTTAATTTTTGCGCCAGTTGTTTCAACAAAGCATTAGTAGGTTTTTCTTCGTCTGTCATCAGCGCATATTCATCACGAATATTTTCGATATTGTCATCATCGAAATCGATCATTCCGCCATCGTTATTTGTATCAGCAGTGGCTAGATAATCATAGATTGACATTTTTTTCGTCATGATTAATCTAGAATAAATAGAAGAAAATTTATTGATTATTAGATTTAGAAAAAAATGTCAAGTGAAGTGATGTCTGATAAGTTAGCTGTTGTACTAAAAAAGATAGAAGAGATTTTTTCAAGAATTTGTGATAAGAGACTGTACATACGAGATGTTGTTTATCACGTCTTCTATCAAAGTTTTCCTCATCATCGGTGTTGTCGTCGGGATTCGTTATGACATCGCTTGTTTTTTGCTTACGATTTTTATTTATAACGACTGCTCTTCGAAGTGTTCGCACTAAATTCTCTTTGCTCGCCATTTTTCCACTGAAACTTGTAACTTCCTTTTCATTATCTCTTTGTTTATTTCTAGCAAGGGATAAATTTCGATCAATATTACTTTTCTTGTCATCGATGGAATCATGTTCTCGTGTTAGAGTATCTTGCTTATCCCGAAGAGTATTCGATTGGTTTTTAAGATCAGTTTCACGTTTGTTTAATCGATCAAGTTCTCGGATGATATTTCTTAATTCATTACGAGTATCATTCACTTTTTGTTCGGTAATTTGTCTAGCTCGTTCACGGTTGGTCACTTCTTGATCCAATTCAGTGACTTTTCTTATGATATTTCTTTGTTCGAATTTATTTCTTTCAAGAGCAGCGGTTAATTGATCCTTTTGTTGCTCCATATTGTTTTTTTCATGCTTTAGATGAGATAGATTGTCTTGTTTTTGTTGTAATTCGAATTTGAGATTTTGTTGTTGTTTATTTCTGTCTAGAATTTGTTTTTGATGGTTTTTTAATTCTCTTTCTAATCGTTCCTGATCATTTTCAAGTCTTTCAGAATCTTGAATCAGTTTTTTAATATCATTATCAAGTCGACTGGATTCATTTTCTAATCTACTCATTTGTTGTTGAGTATCTTTCAATAATTTTTGTTGAATACGTTTATCATTTTCAAGTTCGGACACAGATTTATTTAAAATTCGAATATTTTCTTCCGCATTGGTTATTTTACCTCGTAATGTCGCTTCTTCATTCGCTTTGGCTGCAGTTTGTTGTTCAAGATTTTGAATTGTTTTTTGTTTTTGTTCGATTTGTGATGTCAAGGTATTTTGTTTCTGTTGATTGGCTTGAAGTTTTTGATTATGGTTATTTAGATTTTGTGTTTGTACTTGATATTGTTGATTTAGTTGTCCGACTTCATTGAAGAGTTCAGCAGATCGTTGAACGACTTGACCTTTTTGATTTCGAACTTGATTTAATTGATTCTTTAGAGTAGTTAAGCGAGTATTTTGAGTACTGATATTCGCCTGCTGTTGTTGGACTTGTTTGGATTGATTATTAAGTTGAGTTTTCAATTTTTGTGTTTGATTTTGAACTTGATTATATTTACTGGTGAGATTGATAACAAGATTTTTCTGTTCATTAAGTCTAGTTGAAGCAGTTTGGACTTGTTGTTTTTGTTGCGTGAGTTCTTGCTGTCGTTTTGTAAGATTGGATTTTTCTTGTTCAAGTGTTTGTCGTGCTTGAGCTAGTTTTTGTTTAGCATTGGTATGTTCTTGAACTTTCTTTTGATGATATTGTTGATTTTGTTGAAGTTGACTTCTTTTTGTATTTAGTTTACCCTTCCATAAACTTACTAGACCTTTCGCTGCTGCTAAGCCAACGACTTTAACTAATGGATTGGCTGACATAAATGCAAGAAGTGTGTCCAGTGCGATTTCTGCGATTTGTAATTGTTCTTCCGCCTGTTGTAGATCCCTTTGAGTTTCTTCTACCGTTTGCTGTGCTTGATTAACAGCCTTTTCCGCATCTTGTGCCGCTTTTTCACAATCTTGCACTTGTTGCTCCGCTTTCTTTGTGGTTTGTTCTTGTTGTCGAAGATTATTTTCCGCTTGGGTTTGTTTTTTCTGTTCATTAGCTAGAGTTGCTTGTCGGGATTGTAAATTATTCTTTTCTTGATTTAATGTTGCTCGACATTGATTTTGTTCAACCTCACTTTTTTGCAATTCTTGTTGAGTTCGATTTAATTCATTGGTATCTTGTTTTAATTTCTCCTCCATCTTCGTTTTGTCCTGTTCAAGTTGGTTTATCACTTGTTCTTTTTCTTTCAAATTTTGATCAAGACTTGCTTCCTGTTGTTTCGATTGGGTTAAATGATGTTGTTTGGCTTCCAAGTTTTGTCTAAATTAACAAAATGATTTTTTTAGAAGTTTCAGTTTTGAATCTTACTTGAGTAGTTGAGCAGCCAAGGTGAGTGCATGTTGTTCTTTTTGCAGAGCAGCCATTTCGGTTTTCATTTGTGCGGCTTGGTCGATTAATGATTGAAGCGACGCTTTTTCTGTTTGGACTTCTTGTTGTAAATGTTGAACTTTCGCTTGGATTTGTGCGTGGCGCTGTTTAAGCTCATTAATTTCAGTTTGAAGTTGTTGTTTAAGTGCTTCGAATTCTTCCTTTTGGTTTCGTTTCATTTCAATGACATTTTCAATGCGTATGATTAAATCTTCAATTCGATCAATTTCGATTTTAAGTGTTTCTTGCTGCCGTTCAAGTTGAGAGAATTTCTCTCGTGTTTGACGAATTTCTTGTTCAACTCTTTGAATATGGCGAAGGGTTTTCTGTAAGTCTTCTTCAGTTCGTTCAATTTCTTGTTGAAGTCGATCGATTTCGTGTTGTAATTGTTGAATTTTTGCTTGTGTTTCTTTGATTTCTTGTTCTAAATGTTGAATTTGACGATTGAGCTCATTTATTCGTGCTTCAAGTTCTTGTTTAGCTCTTTGTAATTTCTCTTGTTCTTCAGCAAGATTTTCTAATTGTTCTTTATATTCACGAATCTTCTCTTGAAGGTCTTGAAGTTCTTCGATTTGTTTTCCGAGAACGTCTTCTTGTTGATCTAATAGCTATTGTTGTCGATTCCTTTCGTCTTCTATACGTTCTTTTTCGGCACGTAACTCATTGAGTTGAGCTTCAAGTCGAGCAATTTCTTCATTGAGATGTTGGATTTGTTCATCTAATTCTTGAAGACGTTTCGTACAATTTTTCTCTTGTTCTTCTAATTTTTCAATCTCTATTTGAGCTTTACGAATTTCTTCATTAGCACGATCTCTTTGCTGTTTGTAAGCATTCATTTCTTTTTCAAGCTCTTGAAGTTGTTCTTGAAATTGTTTTCGTTCTTCTGAATGGTATTCATTAATCTCCTCATCATCCTCTGTTCTTCGAGACATTGATTGGAAGATAATTGTATACACTGATATAATCTATTTATATACGAACGAAAAGTTCTCTATTAAGAAAAAAAGATAATCTTCAAACCGAATGAATAATCGATGAGGAAGAAAAATACGAATTACTCAACAGATTTCACGTTCTTATCAATAAGAAACCTACTCGCGTATTCGAATCAGTAACCAGTTACGGTTATGTTTTATTGTTACAGACATACATGGTAATTTTATCCGTCAATATTTATGTAGAATAAAAAAACCTTCTAAGGTAAATGGCGTGATTCAATTGACAAACAAACGACTCCTTGCTTATCAGTTGTGTATTTATAGTTCTTGCACACGTTGTTGGAAAGTATCAGCAGATGTAAATTCTTTTTTTAATTACTTATTAGACTTCATCGACAACAATTACTTGATTAACGATGTCTGTAATAGGAGTCGACCAGCTCAAGTTCACGAACTCCGTTTAAATGAACTAAAGAACTGTTGAGACAGTTCCGTTCATTGACCTGAACTTTTTCAACAGTTCCTTTCGGATGAACTGAACTGTTTGAACAGCTCTTTTGAACGAACTGAACTTTCTCAAACAGCTCCTTTCAAATGAACTGAACTGCTCCCATGGCTCCCAAGACCTATCATATAGAGGTGCCCA
>CAJNSZ010001926.1:0-19729 GCA_905329745.1 Rotaria sp. Silwood2
GCCCACGCCCACACCTACGCACCCACACCCACACGCACACCTACGCACCCACACCCACACCCACACCTACACACCCGCACCCACACCTACACACCCACACCCACACCCTCCCACACCCACACCCACACCCTTGTGAAGTTAAATCTGTTTATTTATAGTATATTCGTATTTTATGTGAACTCAAATTGATTAATTTTGGTATATTTGTCTGTCTTTTAGAAGTAAAATCGATTTATCCGAGTTATATTAGTTTCTTGCGTGCACAGAATGGAACATGCGCTCGAGAATAGACTTTGATGTGAATATGAACAAAGAGAACGTACATGAAATTTTGATAGTTGGCACAAGGCTAAAGAAAAGAAAAGTACACTATGATATAACCAACGGCAAACGCAGTAGTGGTACTATTATTGTTGATGTGGATCAAAATTTTTAAGAAGTTGTAAAGATGATAGAAGGTCAAATAGAACATTGATGAATTTAATCAAGATCATAACGAGGAACTTTCTGAGCACGACGATAACAATCATCAGCAAGAGTACCAGTAGGATCTTCACGAAGTGTACCATTACGATCACGATAAAAGCCACCATTAGTCATACGACTAATACGATAATCACCTCCAGCACTAGGACCAGGACGTGCAGCACTCACAGCATCCATAAGAGGCAGTAAGATCGCACTACTAGCACGGCAAAAACCATTATAAAGACGAACAGCAGGATTGGCACGATCATCTAAACGAAAAAAATCTCTCATCAGCATGGCTGATCCAGCAAAAAAAATCTTTTTATCTATATCTAGAATTATGAAAGCGTGTATTAACTTGCCCAAGCTATTTCGCGATCCAGAGTTGTTTAGCTGATATTGTACATGATAGTTTGGATATTTTCTCTCGCGTATGGCTGCCTAGCAATTTCAAAATTTTAATGAAATTCATCAGAATTATTAATTATATGCGGTGATGTAGTGTTCAAGTATAGATATCAATCACTTGTATAATGCACGACGATGATGAAGGGAATTATTTTGTGCATTCTCGATTGATCTTGTTGAAACCGTCTTGCAATCGTTAATGACACTGTGTTAACGGCTCCATAGACAAAATTTAAGATTCTCTAAACTTTGATAGAAAATAAAAATGGTACAAATTTAGAACAGTTGATATATAACAAATGACAGTAAGAATCTCCATCGCCCTCACCTATACTCTTTGATCCTTCCCTTTACAATCACTTTCGTTTTCGACATTTTACCTTTCGACCAAAGTTGAGATTACCTCATGAGCAATAGAGCGAAAATTCTGAAATGTTATGAAAAAGAACTCTTAAGGTACTGAATGAAAAAAATAAAAAAGCAGTTGCATTTTTCGGAGCATCTATTTATCATTTTGAATTTTCCAGTCTCAAGCATATCTTATTCAGTACTCAACCATAGTTCCATGGCGAAGGATTTCTTAGCTACGAAAAAAGTTATGCTTACAAACAGAAATAATCAAAATAGTTCAATGACGATTAACTATAAATATGATAGACAGACAAATTTTTACACTTACCATCAACATTATGTTTAAGAGTTAGATAGATTTCATTTTTATTCTTGATGGCATCATAACGAACACCATCAATAGTGAAGCAAACACCAGGATGAATAAGTTCTTCTTCTTCATCTGGATATTCAGATAATGGGCTAAGATCTGTTGTATAAGCATAATTGACTCGCATGACGAACAAAACATTACCAAATTGTTCAGCTTTAGATCTATTTCGACTAGACGAAGTGAACGCTTGAAAGGAACCTCTTTGATCAGAGCTACGAGAAAGTTTGACATACTGGGCGATCAAATCATCGGATAAATTAGCTCCTCGATATAGCATTTTGTCTCCAGTGAGTGGTAGATGATTGTAAGGATCATCCCACAGGAGTATACAGAACGGTCCAAATGTGCGTATTTTGCTTCTCCAGACATTTTCGTGTTCTTTACTTCCTATTAATCTCATCGTCTCATTGATTTTCTTGTACAAAAAACTTTCCATCGTGTAAAGACGAGCGCAACACTTCCAGATTTTTTTCAATCCATTATTTTTCTCTTGCATCAGTTGATTGGCCATCCATTCAGCTTCACGTGTTTTGTCTGCATTTTTACCTTCTTCAATAATACCTTGAGCGGCTTTGTCAACAAGCATTGGAATTATTCTTGGATTATTTGATGGTAATTGATCTTTTTTCATTTTCAACTCTTTTTTCGCATGTACTATGAAATCAGAAGTCCAACCATTTAGACCGCTAAAGGGATTTTTTGCTGGAATTGGATTTATCGTAAAACGTTCTTCTCGTAAATGTGTATCAGTTCTATGCCGCACCTGTCGTTGGATAGGTCTTTGATCGTTAATATCATTATTAGACACTTGAATGCTATTTTCAAAATCAATGTAGGCATCGTCTAATGTAGCAATCGGTAGTCCAGCTCTGAATGCTTCTTCGATAATACGATTTTCCACATCCGAGTAACGACTCCATTCGATTGACTGAGATGCCACCGATGGATTCGAGTCTGATAACCACGTCCATTCAATGCATGACGAAGAATCGATGTGTGCTGACGCCTGATTACTCATCTTTGTTAATTGATCGAGATTTATATGGATCTAAAAACAACAAACGTAAAAATATTTTTTAGATGGTAAAGTCTCAAAAAATGTTCATAGATGAATAAACCTTTCCATAGCTTTTCCAAGAAAAATTCAAACGAATGTCTTATTTCTAGTTGCAGTTCTTCTCATTTTCTAGTTGAAGTGTGCCCAAGAGAAAATAACGAACCTCGAGTTTTTTTACAATTTTCTAATTAAAACAAAGTCATAAAACAATTAGGAGATCAATTGATTCTTGAAGAAAGCTTCGAATCCGAGCCTAAATGTGATCCAGATTGTAGACCTCTACTATGCTTAATTCTTTTGCAATGGTCAAACATTCTCAGCAAAAAAATCTTGTTTCGTATAGGACTATACATAAAATAATTTCAAATGGAAGTCGACCGAGTACTAAATAATACCAAGAAAAGAAAACAACAACAATATGGCGCCGAATCTTCCCAGGACGAGCAATCCCGGATTCGGATCCCGTCGGATTCTGCAGTATTTCCTAAATAATCCGACAATTTCCGACAGTCGGATCCGACAATCGGAAGGTGTTGGAAAGTAGAGAATTCGATGGGATCCTGTTAGATTTGTATAGCCAAACAAGGTATTGTTTGTAGTATGGATACTTACTCATCAGACTCTTATTTTTCAATACGTAATATATACATATAGAGCTGATTAGTCTGGCCAGATGTCCCAATTCCTTTTTTTATTCATACTGTTTCTACTATACATCAGATAATATATTTTTTTTCTAGTTAGAGTGCTCGTATACTACTGATAATCTGTTAAAGATGACGAGTCTATATCTATATATTGTCCAAAACCAATACAATCAAGTGTAGTTATAAAATCTTTTGATATTTATGAAAAGATTTTACGAAGACGCTTGATTATTTTGGTTTCAGACGGGATACAGACCCCTTATTCTTAATAGGTCATCAGCACTATACGAGCACTATAACCGATAAAAAATCATATTTATCTGATGTTTAGTCGAAACAGCATGACAAAAAAAGAATTAGGATATCTAGTCAGACTAATCGGCCCCACATATATAGCTTAATAAGACATCGAGCTTGTAACTCTTTTTGTTGGTCTTGATACATAACTTCTATTGACATGAAGAATCTGCTCGTTTCCTAAACGGTAACATACAATAACAAAAACAAATGATTCAAAGACAAGGGTTTTCATCGTAAACAATCAGTTATAAAAAAAGACGACAGACAAAGAAATGGTTTTCCTAACCGACAACACGTAATAACAAAAAATTAAAAGAAGTGGCAAAAAATAAATTATTGAAACACAATTTTTTTCTCCAAAATAATCAATTATAGAAAAAACAATCAAAAGACAGAAAAAATGTTTTTGCTAACTGATAATATGCCTTAATAACAAAATTGAATTAAGAAACAGAAACAAATGATTGAAAGACAAGTTTTTCAGATAGACTATCATTCATAGAAAAGACAAGAAATGCTTTTTCTAACCGATATAATGTAGCTACAGGAAAAATTACATAAGTAAAAAAAAGCATGTTATATTATCAGTATATTACATGTCAATATAGAATTCTCCCTTACGCGGTACTGTGAAATTCAAAAAAAACGATTTGAACAAACGAATTTTCGCGCAAAATAGTCCTTACTGAACTCAATCAAATTGAGTAATTTGGGAGTGAACAAAAAGATAATATAACATACCTATATACTTGTACATTGTTGTGTTGAAGCATTTGGTAGTAAAATTTAAAAAAATAGAGACAATATATGAGAATAAAAAATACCTTCCATAATAAATCTATTGAACTTATTTTGATGTATCAAGAAATAGCTATTTGGAAAAATCACATCAATCTACAATCAACAGAATAATAAAAGTCGCTTTTTTTTTAAAGATTTATCTATGAAAAAGATCGATGTCTTTGATAATAAAGACGAAACAATGTACAAAGATCTTTTGAAGAAATGGGAAAAGCGGAAATTTCGTTCCGGAAAATAACAACAACTTTTCAAACTTTCAAAAACATCGAAAGAAGAAGTTGAATGAATGATAGAAATCGTTATTTGGGTTATTCGTTCGCTTCACCAACTGGAACAAGGCATAGAGATATCGCACCAATTTAATAAAACTTGCATGAAAACAATATAGAATATTTTCTTTGAAGAATCACATTACTCTTGGAATATACCGTAAACAAAATTCTTTAATATTTCTCAAAGTATGATTAAAGTCTGTTTTGAACATCGATCAGAATGAGCCAGACAACATGGATATTATCGGATAGTGTCGGATCCGATAGGTTCCCAGTTGTCGGATGACGACGGATCCTATTATCGGAATCCGACTGTCGGAAAACGTAGGAAATCAAAGAATATTACCGGTTTCAGACTATCGGCAACCCGTCGGATCCGACCGTGGATAATGTCGTATTATTAGGGATCCGACAGGATCCTGTTGGGCCGTTTCGACCTGGATTGCCATGATTTTTATTGCACTGTAAACTTACTTTGTTTATTCGCTTGCTTCAAAAATGAATCACCTTGAAATAAAAAAAATCGAGACTGGCTGACTATTCTCTTTTTTTCTATTCGAATGTACATATATTTATATTTCTTGCTGAAGAGAAGAAGAAGTCGATGCTGACGTAGTTTTTTCTTTCTGAACCATTACATGAGTCAAAACAAACGTAATTATTCGGTGTATAAACAAAATGCCATGACTTTGTCATTTTAATGTAACGACTGGAGTATACGAGACTTCTATTCAATCACATCTACACGATAGTCATACAACCTTCAGAAAATGCAAAACGAGTCGCTTAAGGTTACTGCCAAATAAAATAAATCAAAAGAGTTAATTTATTTAATTCATAGATATAAGATTTCTCTCGATTGCATACATATAGAACTCGAAAACTCGGTTCGAGTCGAACACTCGAGTATTTCACCATTCGAGTATTCGAGTGATTTGATTTTTCCGGTAAATAACTAGGAATGGGTCGAAAACTGAGTAAAATGGCCATAACTTTTGAAAGAAGCAATAGAAACCCAAATCCTTTTAGGGCTTTTACTATGACATTATCTTGTATCTATGGGCAAAAGATCATTGTAATTGGAGGAGGACACCTAAAAAGGTTCCCTCGTAAATTGAAAAAATTAATACTCAATAGTAATTATTAATATTACAAATAGAAACAAGGGTTAGACATAGTTATAAGAGGTTAAATACGGGAATAAGGAGTTAGATATAGTTATAAGTGATTCGTATAGAAATAACGGTATAGAGGTAAGTCGATAAGGCTAATAGTTTTGATGGACGGGTCGGTACAAAACTCTTCGTACGAAACCTTACTTTCTATTTAGTAAAAAGATTTGGTACGAAGCCTTTATTATAGCAGCCCACGAGAGGTTTGATACGAAACCAAATCTGGATCTTTCCGTGTCTCCGCATGAAGATCCTTTTTTGGTTTAGTAAAAAAACCTTTTTTTGTAGAGTGTATATGATATGGCATAGACTAAATGAAGTTTACTTATACTAGAAACCAAAGGGTTATGTAAATCCATTTTCTATCTCACTAGCGCACAAGACACAACTTTTTTCACAAAAAACAAGTGCACAGACTGATATAAAGTCAAGCGGTTCCAACTCTGCAAAAAAATGACTATCTAAACGCATTTTTAGACCTGATGTGTTTAAAGGGTGCTTCATTATCATAAAAAAAAATCTTTTTCTAATCGAGTAGGCTACTCATCTTCCACAGAATACATTGATTTTGTCATATCTTGTGTTTACGACCAATTTTGCATGAAAAATCAAAATAAAATCATTTTGAAGAGCGATACAAGTTATAGAGATGAGATTATGAGATATTTTGGAGAAAACATTGGTGTTTGGTATGCAATGGATTTTAAATCTTTTTGTTAATATATTAATGAGAAAAGCGCTTTGATCTACCAGTCAGTAGCGAATATCACCTACTTTATGTTTGTGGCAACACTCACCAAATGTTTGATGATTTGAACAGATATTACGGAGTGCACGTTGTTTGAAACAGACCAATTCTTTTTTTTTTCAACTAAAACGAGACGATGCAATCTAATGTTTCTTCGTTATATACGCCTTTCATTTCTCAAAGTAACATTGGATTGGTTAAAACAGCAAAAAACTGGTGATTCTTTTCTCAAGGCAATATTGAAGTAGAAAAAAATGAGTTGATGATTCGACGCTACCTCGTCCGTAAAGCAACAGTGTCATGGAAATTTACATCTTATTTTTTATTTCTTCTCTCTCTTTAAATGTAATAACGTATAGTGTTCGCGGCGGTCTATACTGTTAAGAACTTCCATATATTAAAGAACAGTAAATGCTTTGCAGTAAGTGAAACAAATAAAATATTTTTTTTTCGTCCTTTTCATGGATAAAAATATGCATTTCCATCTGTTGAAGAGAAAAAAAAACATTTTTTTCCTCATTCAAAAAACAAAGAAAGGATGTCTGTTTCTTTACTCGATGCAACCGATTTTCTGTTCTCTCGTTAGAAAAATGTTTTACAATATAGCAATATAGAGTGCAGCGATGAAACCTGTTCTATCTATTATAAAGAGAGTACTTAAAGATGTATCGAAAGAAAAAAATTAAAATATTCGCTTTTCGGTGCTTTTTCCGTAAAAAATAAACATCACGAAACTAATCGTTTTTGTTTGATTACTCTTTTCTCTTTCCATAACATCTTCTTAGTCTGCGAGATATATTGAAAGAATAAATACGTTACTGCATAAAATAAAAATATTGCCAATAGCGTGGAAAAATAAACTTTGGTTGATATGGGTGTGGGTGTGGGTGTGGGTGGGTGTGGGTGTGGGTGTGTGTGGGTGGGGTGTGGGTGTGGGTGTGGGTGGGTGTGGCTCTCGCTCTTCTGTCCATCCACACCCACATGCACACCCACACCTACACACGCACACCCACCCACACCCACACCTACACACGCACACCCACCCACACCCACACCCATCCGTTACAAATAAACACTAGTTCTGAAATTTGAAGAATTTATTCCAATTCCAAAAATTTTTTATTCGATAGTCGAACAACTATTTCGAAAGTCAACTGTCTGCGATGAAATAGAACACGAAAAAAAAAGGAATATTCGTTCATTCATCACTGTCTCCATGGTAACGATCATATTTAACCTGTATTGTCATGCTTTATTTGCACGGTTAATACGAAGAAACAGAAAAAAAATCGCCCGTCAATGAATATAAAAAGGAGAATATAGTTATACAATTCAGAAATAACCGTTTATATCAATATATGGCGTTGTTTACATGTTTCGACAATCTACCCGACTTAGTATTAATCGAAGTTTTCTCATATCTGTCGTCTACTGATGTGCTTTGGGGATTTACTTGTCTTAACCATCGTCTAACAATGTTAATAAGTGAAAGAGATTTCTTTCATCATGTTAACTTATCACTTGCACGTCGTCATCAGTTTGATACAATTCTTCGTTTTCTTTCATTCAACGATATTCAATCACTTGTAATTGATAGTGATGCATCTCCACTTCAATTAACTCGTTGGCCTTATATGCTTCGTTTGAGAACTCTACGTATCATTGGTGTACATAATCATGATGATCTTTCACACTTTGTTTTGCTTCATGCAGCCACACTCACTCATCTCATCATTAAATCAAACGCAAGACTAGTTCCGGTAAGTATCAACGATTTGTTTTAATACATGCAAAACTTTATAAAGAAACAAGATTATTTAAGCAAGCGTTGAAAAATGTTGAAAGATTTCTATTTTTAAAATTGTTCGCAGTATCTTGAATCGAGATAGTAAGAAAATTCTATCAAGAATTACGTGCCTTTTATTGGATTGTGTGGAAGATAAACTTTTTTTATTAATTAAAAATTTCAATCCGAGCAAAACTGGAATAGAATATGTTAAAGATATCATGAAACATAGATTGATTGTTCTTTTAGATATAGGTAACGGCAAAGTCACTCTTTAGAAAAGAAATTTTTATAAAAAAGTAGTTAAATTCAAATTGTCAAAAATGATCAGGATCAATAAAATACACAATAAAAAAAGTATTTAGTTTAATGCTTTTAGCAACTGTACCATCAACACATACATATGTGCCTGAGTCCTGTATGCCATTAAAAATAATTTTAGAACTATGGATTCTTCAATAGAAATATCATAATTGACCATTTTTCACTTGTAAGATTAACTTTTTTATTTGAATTAAAAAAGCATTTTGAAATAACCCTATGCGATCATTTAATCTTTCATTGAGAAAAAGAAAATGGAGCTAATCAATTTATTAAAGAACATGCTACATTTTTGAATACATACGAATATTTTGAATCCATCGAATTTTAATGAGAAAATGCGGATAGTTATATGATAAAATTATTCCATTAAACCAGGCAAAGCTCATCATCACAATGTGCTCTAAGTTTTCAACAATTTTATGGTAGGAGTACGAAACTATCTTTTGATACTTCTAACATATTCAAAATATTTTGTTTGAATAACTATCGCGAAGCCTTGTGCTTTTGAAGCTTGTAACTTTAGAAATTTCGGTGAAATGAAACATTGAACAAGTTAATTTTCGTTCAACGATAATGTGTAATAGAATGAAAATTGTCTGAAGATTCTATCGGCTATGACAAATTATTTTGAGAAAAATTTTTATGAATCGGTAAACTTTTAAAAGAGCTAATATTAATTGTTCATAAAGAGGTTCCTTAAATAGAGACTTCACGTTGACGATATATTTTTTTTAAATTAAAGCATTGCTACTTAGAATCTCACTATCGAAAAATTAGTTTGCATTAATCTTCATTCATAATTCAATGATAATTATGCAATGTCTTTTTTTCAGGATGGTTCTTCGATTAAATTCAGATATCCACTGGGCGACATGGTGCAGTTAATAAATAATATTTTGCTTTTTCAATTGCCTGCACTTCGATCTCTCGACTTGGGCATGGAATATTACGGGACACGTTGGCCCATTACCACTGCCATAGTTCCTCTTACATATCTGCGTCTTGGTTTGCCGACTATAGATATTTTAGTTCATCTTATATCAACACCATCACTCTCGAACACATTACGTCAATTACACGTAAAAGTACGTAATAGTATCTTCAATACTCAAACTCCTATATCAACGACGAATCTATCGATTCGAATGGTTAATTTACATACATTTACTCTTTTTCAAAAATTTTTCTCGGAATTAACAATTGAATGGACAGTTTTCGAAACTCTAACATCGTCCAATGTAATGCCTGTTCTTCGACGTGCTAATGTGTCCATTTTTATTAATGCTAACGATTTAAATCGTATTAGTTCATCACCACTTTTTACGGATCATCGTCATGTTGATGTTAATTTTGCTTTCAATCTTATAAATTGTCCTCAGTACATCAAATTGACTCAATATATACCACGTGGTCATCGTTTTCATCCACGAGATATAGTCGGTGCAACATTCGTTGTTAATCATTGGTCTGACAGATCAGAATGGCTCACTGATGGCGATCCTTTTGTAAGTTACAAACCGATTATATTTTTCCGGATTCTATATCAAGATAAAATATAAAGAAAAACGAGAATTTTTGTTCTTTACCTGATGATCTAACTTTCATTTAATTATATCTGAATATAGTCTTTATATTTATAGAGGCGTGGACGTCAATATGATCATCATATGTGGTACACTCTTCCTTGGGCATTTGACGAGTTCTTTCATGAATATGTTCCTTACAAATGTATCACTAAAATACAAGTGTTTGAAGCACCTTCTAAAAAAATGACGACAATTAATCAATCATCTCTTCGTGCATTAGATGCATCAAGTCAAACATTGCCGCTACCTATATGCTCTTTACCTTATGTGGCACTATCAGATTGCATTGAAACATTACACTTGTCCTATCGTAATAGACCTATTCGTATACACTTATCCGCTCTTCGCAATATGACTCTCGTAAATAGTGTTAATTGTCTGAACAATTGTTCTTCATTTCCACCAACTATTCGTTCTATTCGTATTCTACTTTTTCATACTTATCCTAACTATGTGGAACCAAATTGGCCAATAGTTTTATATTCACTTTCAAAGTTGCGACAATTGAGTTCGTTACGTGTATTTATGTACGACTTGCCAAAAGCCGTCGATAATGGAAATTGTGAAATGATCGCAAACATAGCATCGTCGTTCAGTGATTTTGGCTTTTACTTTCGATATAAATTTGACACATCCGATGGTAGTGAATACGAAACTATATTTAAAGATCATAGAAATTTTATTAAACAGTTATGTCATGATATACTTCAGTTGTCTTTTGACAAACCACCTTAATATTCAATTGAAGATGATAGTTGTGGGCTTGCAATGTGGTTTTAATTAATAAATAAATCTGATAACAACCACATTTAGTTATTGACAATTTCTAATCAGATAGCTTTTTCTACAAACATTATCAATTATTTTGTTATTGATTTCTTTAATACTTGGATAAAATTATCTGTTAAGTCACGTCTCAATAAAAAAAACAAAAAAAAAAGAAAAGTTTTCCTTTTGCGAAAATAGTGAATAGATAAGGAGAAAAACTATTTTCAAACAGCTGTATTTCAACTGTTTGATTTGTGAGGTACGTATTACGTCGTGTTCAGATGAACAGATATTAAAGATTGAAGTCTCCTGAATTTTCGAAGATATGGACAATTGTTTATTATAATAATTTCAAGCGTAATATAGAATATTATACTGTTTTTAAGTTACCTGTGCAACAAAGAAAGGTGAATTGAAGTTCTAGCATATAGGAACACAATAATACTTGATATAATAGCAGGGCTGCCAACTCCAAAGGTGTCGAATGGAGTATAAAAGGTCTCAAATGGGGTATTTGTGAGGTACAGTTTTTTTAAAATGGGGCATACTGATGGGGCACATAATTTTTCCAAAATTCAAAGGTATGACGCGAAAAATGGCTGGAGTAAATGCTTTTTTAGCAAATGAGAGGTCATATTTAACTTTTCCTGTGCGAGACATGTTCCAATGAGGTTGTTGTGTTTTCGGATCCGTGCTTAGCTGATGCTTTGCTTTCTTCTACGATCGTGATGTCTGACTGGATCAGGTTGTCATTGTTCATTTAGTCAAAATTATAGGCAAAAACGATTTTGTAGCCTTTCAAAGATAAGTCAAGACGAATAAACAGAACTGTTCGAAAATAAGAGAAAGAGCTCAAAACCCAAGGGAGAAACCTGGATTTTGCTGGATTTCAAAGAAAATTTTTGCGTGATGAATAGTATCGAAATATTATATTCCAAGGCGCTCCCCATAATACTACTGCAGTGACCATCAGTAGCACGAATTTGAGCACGTCTCCAACATTTTCGATCGAGATATTTTTCGAGATGATTTTGGTTTTCTCGATAGAAGCACAGTTTTCACATTTTTCGATCGAAACTTTATTCTCTTAGGGATTTTGAAGTTTTCAGAATCGAAATACAGTTTTCACGTGAGTTTCGCTTTTCTTGATCGAGATATGGTTATCCAGTTAACTTTCAAATATATTAATCAAGGTATAATTTTGAAAATAATTTCCAATTTTTTCGACTAACACATAGTCTTCGATATGTGGTTTGTCTAAACTACTCGAAAGCCATATTGAGGGTGTGGGTGTGGGGGTGTGGGTGTGGGTATGAGTGGGTGTGGGTGTGGGGTGTGTGGGTGTGGGTGTGTCAAGAGTATACTGTCCAGACGCGGGGTCACACCCGCACGCACATCCATCATGCTATTCAGTTTTTTAGCAAATCTCACTCATGCTCACCCATATGGTCCGGAAAAAAAGAAAAAAATAATTTGGATATACTTAATAAGGAAATTTCAGATTTCAATCATGAATTACTAAGTCACTCAATTAAATTCTAAATGTTTTTTTTTGGGTGGATGTGAGTGCGGCTCTGGCTGCGAGTCTGCGTCTCGATAATATGCTCTTCACACACCCACACCCACACCCCACTCCACATCCACACCCACCCCACACCCTTGTGAAAAAAACACTAGGTAATTTTGATGATTTATATGGAAATTATTCAAATGGAACAATTTTTTTAGCAACAATACCAACATCAACGTTACCCACCGCGGAATCGTTTAGGTAAAGAAAAAGATACAATTTAAATTAATGAAATAATTTGTTTTGTTTTGTAGTTATTCAATATCAAAAATTTCAAAAAGCAATCTCATGATGATTTATGTGAATTATTCAAAAGAAACATCACAATGATGTCTGAAATTAATGATACAGCGTAAACCAGTAGAATATACACCAGATAAATGGTGTACACGTTTAAAAACGACACAATATCGTGAACGACCACAAAAATGTTATTTTGTACATGAAAAAGAAAATAAAACATTATTTTCAAAATGCTCAAATGTTATTCGATTGACCAATCACTATTTAATTAGCATCATTATGTGGATTTTTATTCTCTTGTCTCATTATATAAGCATTTGAAAGGAAAAATGTCGGGCACTGGTAGCCAGGTGTAAGTGTGTGTGCCTGTGTGTTTGTTTTCTTTTGAAATTCAGAATATTGTGCATTTGTACAAGTTATACCCAGTCAGTCAAACAATAAAAAAAAACGCGTAAAAATTTTAACGAAAATAAAATCGTAAAAAGCGCACATTTTTACGATTTTATTTTCGTTAAAATTTTTACGCGTCATGACGCTTTTTCCTAGTGATAGGTCGTAAGAGCTTCGTAAGAAACGAAATATTACGAAAGAAAATACGAAGTTACGGAAGAGTAACCAAAGAGTCTAGTTGATCGCGGTAGAGATCTATTTTCGCATAGGTTTCGTAACTATCGTTTTATTTACGTGAGTTTTCGTAATTTTTAATATTTTTGAAATTGCTGGGCGGTCCATCACTACTTTTTCCGACGTTTCTTTGCCTGAGATTCAATAGTAAATACGAATTTATAACATTAAAATATTTTATTTTTATTTACATTTGACATAACATCTGATTTCACCGTAAGTATATTACAATGAAATCAGATGTTATACCAAATCTAAATAAAAGTAAAATAACGTAATGCCACAAATTCATACTCACTATTGAATCAGTTGTCGAATCAACTCTAAATAAAAATAAAAATATTTTATTTTATAAAACAATACTTACTAATGAATCAGTTGTTGGACAGACATTGAAGATGTACACTCAAAAGTAATATTTAAGCTATCATCCAAAATGCATTGTACTCAATCGATCTTTGAAGGTCGTTTTTCATATTTTTGAGATAAAAATACAACCGACGAGTGAAAAACACATCTGATAAAATTATTTTAATACTTGATGTTTTCTAATAACGCTTTTTACTAACAAGACTCAGCAATGTCAAAGGTTCAAAAAATGCTCACTTTACTAAAAGTCCGTCAGCTGTCTAAATTGTATTCTTATCGAATACAATTTACAATATAAAATACGTTATTGGAAAGGAAAAGAAAATATCATTTCAGCGGATATTTTGTTCTTCCAGCGGACATTTCGAATTACTGAAGGACTTTTCAATTCTTTCATTCGATAGAAAACACAGCACACATAAGTTCATTACATACGAATTGTTTTCGTATATCTAATGTACTATTTGATATTTCTCTCTTGAACACACTTTACTATATGTATTATATTCTTTCCTCATGTTTCACTTATTTAAACATCCACCATTGAAATGCATAGAATTATTGTAAATCAGATACTGTAGAATATTTTTTTGGTTTATCTAACGTATTAGTGGATATGTGTTTTCTTTTGCAGATTTTTCTGTCTCGACTGGTATATTTATTTTTCTTTTATTTTCTCAATTTAGCAGGCAGTCATGAAATACATATGATGATTACGATAAGAAGAATGCTACAGATTTTTCGTTTATCTAATGTCCTAGCAGATACTCGCTTCTTCAACGCAGTTTTCTATAAATATGTGGTAGTATTTTCTTCTCATTTTGTTTAAACTGTTGAGAATCGTACCAAGAAGTTTTCACCAGTATAAATCAGATGTTTTTGAATATTTTTTGTTTTTCTAAAGTCTTGGTGAATATTTGTTTTTTCAGCGGACTTTTCTAGTTATTATTATTTTTTTTTCTGTTTTATCTATTGAAACCTATATAGCTATAGCATACACATAATAATTATAAATAAGATGTTTTCGAACATTTTTCGTATATCCAGGCATCGCAGTCGTATTACTTTCCTAATTTTTTCCTGATATTTCGTGATTTATTCATATACCACTACAGTTAGATGGTTATGATGCGTTCGTTTATTATAATCAGTGTGTTTTTCAAAGCTCATAGAAAACTACAAGCAGAATATCTTTAAAATCAGAACGATCATATGCAAACAATATTGATTCCAATCAATTATTTCTTCTGTCAAAATGTTCAATTGAAACAGAACTTTTTTAACAGTAGATATGGGTGTGGGTGTGGCTTGGATAAGATATAGAGACAACTACTCCCACACCTACGTTCACCCACCCACACCCACGCCCACATCCACACATCCACACCCGCCCACACCCACACCCGCAGCCACACTCGCACCCCCCCCACCCACACCCTGGGTATGAAAATCATTAAGATGATCTTTTGTGTAAAACATCTTGGACGTAAGGGGTATATGGCGGAGTATAGAGATTATAGAAAGCATGAGGTAAAAACGTGTTGGGCCAAATGAAGGACTGCTGGCTTGTCGAAGGCATAAATTTGATCTTTTATGATAGGCGATTGATCGATGAGTAGTTTTCGCGGGTTGTACATCATCAAAATTATCATTGGGGGAAGTGGGTTTTACCCTTTGAGAAGGAATCGAATTACTTGTGATGGAAAGGATGGTTTTTGAAATGTTGTTTGTTGTTTATTGTAATTTTTGAAAAGTGGAAGTGGTGATGGTTTCGCGAATGGGTTTGGGAAGTTGGAATAGAGAGGTTTATGGATGGTTACGGTCGCGCTGGTTCTGGCTTAGGGGCGTGAAGTGATAAATGCGGAAGCATGAAAGTCAAGATGAATCGGATGACCGTTAAAGATGGTATGGTTGGAATGGTACGAAAACAGAGCAGATGGCTTTCGCTTGGAGAGTTTTTGAGGTAGTGAAATTTGAAAAGGGTGTTGAATGCTGTGGAATCTTTGTAATGTTGATGTGGCGAATGTATGTATATGGATTCAATATATGAGAATAAGCTCAATCATCGATAGATGAAAGATTTTCGGAGAAGTTGATGGTTAAGGGGTAGTATCGGAATCGGACGGATGGTAATTCTACAGGATCCAAGCGTTGGAAGTGGACGGTTTACTATTGGTTTCCGACTCTCGGTTCCGGTGATTTCTCGAGCATTGTTTCTATGGGACTCTTACTGTAGGATCTCCTTGGAATCCGATACTTAGGATACGACTATCAGTCCGTTACCCGGAATCCGAGATATTCCTGCAGTAGTCGGTTGAAATCCGATGGGAACCCGACGGAAACTCGATCTGATCTTATCGGATCTCATCGGTACCTACTGTGGATTTGATTCTCCTGAATACATATGAATGAAAAATTAGAATCTTTTATTTTCTTTAACGTATAGGAGATACATTAGTACGCTTATAATCTTGTAGCTTATTGTAAGTAGTTTCGGGCAAGATCCTCATGAACAACTAATTCGAAAATTTTGTGTCGACAAACTGCGTAAAGAGGGATTATTTGTACAGCACACGCATAAACATCCAAGTCAGTTTAATGTCGGACCGATGGGTTAGCCATCAACTTCGGAATTTCCATTCGGAGCTTGGCGTTTTCATCTGCATCCAGGAAAAGAGTACGTGTTCCATTGATAGTGATTGGTCTTTGTGTGCAAAAATTCGGAAAAATATCCCCTAACAGTCCCGTTATAGTTCCTAAGCAAGACATAAAAAACAATGGTGAATCATCCAATATCATTATATTTGGACCATTAGCAGAAGTATCTCGATAGCATGGTTGGCAGCAGCAGCTGCAAATATAAGCAGTAATACCATGTTTTTCTTCTCGGAATAAAACACGATAGTTGGTGATTGTCAAATGATTGGTGCCACAGCATCGCCAACAGTACATTGATCCTGAATACTGATGTAAAACTTTTTCATCGGACATCAGTGTGTACGAACTGTTCCAACATGAAGGTTGAGGTTGAGTGCTAATATGAACCGGGTCTCCAGCCCTACAGGTAAGGAAACTATGCTGAAAATTTTATTTTACAATTGGAAAATACGAGCAACATGTTAAATGTGATATTTAAAACAATCATTACAATACTTTTTTAGTTTCAAGGTAACGAAAACATTAAACATGATCTCTTTTCATATTATTAGTCTGATTCTTCCTACGGGAATTAACTATGTTCGGAAGCAAAATATTCTTGAACAAGCATTTGCATCGTTTCGCAGTAGACTATATCGCCGTGAACTATTAAGCATCTACATATGAGGACTCAGAACGTCATACATTGACATTTGCAAATCAGGTTTCGATAAATTTATCATTTTTAAATACAAAACTTCAACCAGAACTTTAGTTGATTTTTTTCCAATGGATCATATAATTTGAAAAAATCAATGTTCATGCAAGTTCCCACAAATCCGTATGCTACATCATAATGACTACAAGTGAAATATCTGCTATTAATTGAATTGTTTTACTTCAAGAGAATTTTGAATAGGAGTAAAATATATTGTGTCCATAGACTTTTTTAAACAACGCTTACACGTTTTTAAATCAAGCATAACATTGAAAGTAGACAGAAGCAATGAGCTATATTCACGATTCGCTTGTTGGCCACGAACATGTATACATGTTCGTGGCCAACAAGCGAATCGTGAATATGGCTCATTTAGATCAATTGTCTCTACCTTAGTTGAAGTCTCTCTCCGAATCGAATTATCACTTTGAATCATAGAAATGAACTGAAATTTTCAGGAATAAACGCGGAAAGCGAGAAACTTGTGGTAAAAATTTCAGCCGTATATACGTACTACTACCCAAGTGCAAAAATCCGCTTCGAAATCAGTCGGTTTCATGGCTTTCTGGTAATTTCATGGAAGCATTATCCCGAATAGGAAGCAACCAGAGTTTTCCGCTTTCTTCTGCTCTGCTTCCGGTAGAAAATGGTCGAAATGTTTTAGAAAAAAATCCCAACGTTTCCGCTTTTGTTCTGAATATTGGGCTCACGGATGAGTGTGGTACAGAGTTGGATGGAATGCGCTGCCCCAACCATCATATACTGTCGCCGTCACCTTCTGTGCTCCCACTTTTATGTGCTGAATGGTTGGAGTCGGATGATATATATGACTGCTCAATTTCTCTCAAAAGCTTGTGCTTCTCTACGCAATTCACAAAAGTGAAGCCTGGGATACAGACGCTAAAGCAAATTTCACTCTAATATCGAGTGTTATCAAGTGTTTCGTGTTATGTCTAGCAAAGTTTTATCTAAATCTTCTGTATGTAAATGAATCAAAACAAAAAAAATTGCCAACAATTCGTTGTATCTCAAACATATGATAGTAGACTAGAAGAAATTTTTTCAGTTAATCCTTTAAAACACGACCCGCTTCTTCAAAAAAAGTATATACTGAAACACCAGAAAGTGAAGAATTTCTCTATGAAAAAGTTCCAATCTCGTTTTTTTTCCGTAAAAGTGGGTTTCCTTAGCGGGCTTAATCAGTTCAACTTCTTCCAAATACTCATCTTCTGACTAGTTTGTTTCCGAGTCAGCTAAAATAATGGACCATGTACTGCTCAATGCCAAGATTGCGTGTGTGTGCGTGTGAGGGAAACTTCTATTGAAAATTTAACGATCCAGAAAAGAAACGCTCCATTGTTTTAGAACCAACATCAGCTGAATCGAGCATTGCTTACTATTCAAATTAATCATTACAGTCAATGTTCCTAATAAGAAAGGATATTTCGGAGCATTTAATAATTTGATTTTTAACTATGTAATTTTATATAAAAAATGCTTTTTTTATATTTTTGGGTACAAAATGTTTTCTGCATCGAATGGTGCAAAGAACATTTTACTACCTTGAAAATTCCTTGAGTAATAAGCAGTAGAATCTAAGAAATTGAATTTGTTCTTATCAGGAGCGCTGTTCTTAATAAGAACGACAAGCCAAAAAATGTTCCTAATTCGAACACTCAATGAAATACAAGCTAAAATTTAAAAAAAACGACAAAAACGACTTTTTCAATATGAAAACTTCAAAATTTTTGAAACCTTCAGTGACAAAAAATGTTCATTGATAAATAAGGAGTTTTAATCTAGCGGTTCAGATCTTTTTAAATAATTTTAACTGAGATATTAAATTTTTAAAAAAGTAATAATTTATTCGAATTAGGATCATTGCTCCTATCAAGAACAACCAGCAAAAAACTATTCCTAATAAGAACAGGTCCATTAAAATACATTGAAAAAAAACTCTTCTTTAATAGATGAAGTTTTTTCATAGTTTAACTTCAAAATTTCTTTTTCCTTCCGCTAGAAGAAAATGTGGGTCTACTCATCCTACATAAAGATCCAGCGGTTGAGTTCAATCGGACGTCATCCAACAAAGATAGTGAGAAGTACGGATCAGTCACTTTTTTTCAACCTTATCTCAACCAAATCTCAACTCTAGATCATCGGACATTGTAAAACTCGAGGAAAATTATATTTGACCCAAATAATGAATTTTGGAATAAAAAGCTTTTTCTGAAAAACAACTATCAATTCTATATCGTTTTTAAAAACATATTCCAATTTTTCGAGCTGAATCATCATCTACATCATACTTCAATGATAGATTTCAATTTTCATTGGAAAATAAGAATCCATTCTGGGGATAGTATTTTTAATTTTATGGGAATTTCGCTTACAGTTTTCAGAGAGAAAGACAGAAGATCTTCGCAACGCATTGAGATTTTTCAATGAAAATTGAAATCTGTCATTGACGTATGATGTAGATGATGATTCAGGCCGAAAACTTGGAA
>CAJNSZ010001927.1:3053-19714 GCA_905329745.1 Rotaria sp. Silwood2
CTCTAAAGGAGATCTTACATCTCCAGTGGTGAATGACCTCATCTCCCGAGTGTGGGTGCCGCATCTCCAGCGGGAGATGCGGTGGCATCTCCAAAATCTTGGAGATGTGACACTATTCCTATATTATTGTAAAGTTAACTTGAATGAATATGAAAGATTTTCTCTTAATTTTTTCGTTTCATTTTGATTCATATGTCTTGTAAAATCGATGAGTTCAACATAGCTAATATCGTGAATAAGCATGTACTGTCAGTTAAGGGTGGCACATTTACTATAGAGTGGATCCATGGAGATCCATTCACTTTTTGGAAAGGTTTTTTTTTATTTTTTTTAGTCGAAACTTCCGGTATACTTTAGAAAACACTTTTGGTGAAAAAAAAGACCCTTCTAGCGGAAAATATCGAGTTCTGGTTGATTTTTTCGCAACGCCTACCGTATATTGTCACACGTAGGAAAAACTTCAGGAAAACACCTAAAACTTTTCTAAAATATCTTTTTCAGAATTTTTTCATTCTGGAAAGAAATTAAAACATTCATATTGCAATTTTTGAGTTCTGAGTCATTTCTTCTGAAAATAGCGATAATTGTCGTTGGTCATGTTGAGTGACACTAATTTATTTGAAGGATTTTTGTTTCTTTCTCAAAGAAACGACCTTGATCATGCTGTGCTCTTAGGATGGTGTCAAACTAATGAGTTGGTTCACATAACTCGAGACAAACGGCATCAAATCGTCTCACTGAAGTGAGACCACAGAATCAAAAGGGACAACATAGTACCGACTGATAAAGTTTCTATCTCGTTGTAACGACATCTTTAAACATGAAGTCTTATGTACAAATATCGTGACTTCAAACGAGTAAGAGTACGAGATGAATCCTCGGACATTGGAAAGGGTCGATTACGAGCTAGTACTTTTCCTGATTTCTTTAAAAAATTGTATCTCAATGCCCAAACGAAAGTATTGTGAGCATCCGACAAAACATGTAAACTCTACTTGTATACCGAAAGGAGTAGTGTCTGTATCGCCACATCCATCGATGTTTTTGATTTCTCGATATGATGCGGCTGACGACCGAATACGCTGGTTATGTCCAAGATGTCATGCATTTGAATGGAAGGAAATTATGACTCGTCAATCAATGGATTTAACCAATAATGAGAGCCCAAGTGAAGGTGAAGCCATGGCAGAAGACTCTTCTGTTCATGACGATGAAAATGATGATGCTGCCAATGGTGAATTTAACGATTTGAATGAGGAAGAAGAACAGAATGCTCTAATGGATAGTGGCATCATAGCTGCGTTGAAAGACGATGATGATAATTTGTGATGTATGGATGATGAGATGACTGATCATGAATCGATAAATGAAGAGATAGGCCATGTTTCATATGAACTCGAGTACCAGAAAGATAAAGTAATGGAATAATTGTCGACCATTTTCAAATTATTAAACATAGATTCCATTCACGACAAGTACGTTCATAAATTTTTTCCGAACTTTCTTGAACGACTCTTATTTTTAGATCAGCAGTATCACCTATTTGAGCTAAAGTTGATGAAGTGTATAGAAAACTTCATCGATAATGTGAGATATTGGATGAAAAACCTCAAGTTTCATATGATCAAAATTCTCATGGACTCAGAATATCTGAATCAAACGAGCTTTTGGATGTTCTAAAAAATTTATTCATCGAGAGCGATGCCGATGAACAAGTTCGTCTAATGACAATTGCTCCTAAAGAATGGGGTCGACAAAAAATCGAAAAATAGTGCGTATTCTATCCTCATTTCTTTCCATTTCTTCGCATTTGTTCAATCATATGTCACTAAAAACTTCTTTCATCTGCCAGGTTTCAATCAAAGTCAAATCAGGCTCGAAGATCGCTCGTTCTTCGAAAAAATAAAGGAATGTTAGCTTATCCACAATGGTTAAGAGGCAATATTCCTTTATCTGATTCAACGATTGATCCTGTGGTCAAGTTTTATTGTGAAGATGAAATCAGTCGAACCTCATCCAACTACAAAGACACGATTAAAATCAACGGACAGTCAGTGGCAGTTCGGTTTTTGGAAATGACCGTCTTCGATGTCTATCGGATATTCAACGAACGATTATCTGGAGCTGTCGCAAGATCGACCTTTACTGCTCTTCGACCACGGGAAGTAAAAGTTGCAGTGTCACATGACACATGCATGTGTATTATTCATGAGAACATGGACCTGCTACTGCAGGTTTGTGTTGATTGTATATTGATTCGATTGTATCGTATTTTAATCAAAGGTGTGGAACAACTACTATCAGAAATATATGGGCGTAGCATCTTTATCAGCTAGTGAGAAGATCAATATGAAAGACCTAATTACTCGAATGGTTTGCACTATCCCGAAAAAAGGGTGCTTCAATGAACAATGCGTCAACTGTCCGATAGAAAATATCACGGATATTCTTACCCATAACAATGTTATGGATCTAGATGACGAATGCTCATGGATGCTACGGAAAAAAGTCGATAATAAATTTGATCTTCAACAGGTGATCGACTCAGTTGACTCTCTGCTCACAAAGATTGAAGAAAGATGGTCCACATTTTTACTTCACACGTATTGTAATCATCAACAACGTGAATATATCAAAGACTTTCGTAGTCAATCAACAGACAAATCGTTTGTTCTAGCGCAAATTGACTTCTCAATGAATTACACATTGATACGCCAGCGTGAAGTTCAACAAGATTTTTTCAGTCAGCATCAAGCCACCTTGTTTACAATCCATTTGACCATTGGAAAAGAACAAAGAAATCTAGCATTTATCAGTAATTACATGGAACACACAACAGCATTTGTTTACTGCACACAAAAAATTCTCGTCGCATTCATCAATAAGAACTTTTCACTGGTAAAAAAGATCAATTATCTCAGGTGAGTCTTACTCTGGTTATATACAGAAGACTTTTAGAAGTCCATGTACTATGTCAACTCTCTTCTCTCTTTTAGTGATGGTGCAAGTGCGTATTTTAAAAATAATGCCACCATTTTGAACCTAATTGATCACAAGGCTGACTTCAATTTGGAGGCATCTTGGGCATTTACAGCTACATGTCATGGCAAAGGAGCTGGTGATGACATTGGTGCTGTTGTGAAGACCATAGCTAGACGTGCCACTCTTTCAAAGAATATTCTCCTATTAACTGCGAAAGACTTCTATGGATTCTCTAAAGCGCAATAGCTCAAAAACGAAAGAAGATCTAACAACAATAGTCCTGGTGTTCACGTCTTTTATCTTGAAGTAGAAGAGGTGGAAAAGGTGAAGAACAACTTTTTGAAAGCTAGAAGCGAAAAACTTCGAAAATCAGGTGAGATAAACATTTTTTTTAAATATTTAATGGCAGTGTCGGTTCCAATGCAATACGAGGGATCCGAATGATGCATGGATTCCAACCGATTAGCCATACGATGGTTCAATATCGTGCAACATCTCGATCAACACACATCAGGACATTTATATTTAAATAAATTTCTTTTTTATGTCAATTTCAATGTATCAGATTTTATGGAATGAAACTTAACAGTCATATTCAGCACTCCAACATATTGGAAAGTTCTCTTAGTTTTCTACTATGCCAGATTCGTTCAGTCTGAAGCTGATGGTTTGTGGCAATTTTGATATCATCAAGCACCTGAGGTCATCTATGGTAACAGCCATATGTCATCTTGAACATCATTATCTTTATTACTAGTCTAATGAAAATCCTTCAAATAAATTAGAGTCACTCAACATGACAAACGACAATTATCGTTATTTTCAGAAGAAATGACTCACAACTCAAAACTTTCAATCGGAATGGTCCAACTTTTTCCAGAAAAGTGTTTCTAGACACCTTTTATATTTTTCAGAGTGAAAAAATTCTGAAAAAGATATTTTAGAAAAGTTTTAGGTGTTTTCCTGAAGTTTTTCCTACGTGTGACAATATACCATAGGCGTTGCGAAAAAATCAACCAGAACTCGATATTTTCCGCTAGAAGGGTCATATTTTTTTTCATCAAAAGTGTTTTCTAAAGCGTACCGGAAGTTTCGACTGAAAAAAAATTCGACAAAAAAACCTTTCCAAAAAGTGAATGGATCTTCATGGATTCACTCTATACTTTTTATTTAAGTAACTATAGTAAAGTTACTACTTTAGTTACTTAGTTACTTTTGTAAAGTAAATATTTTAGTTACTAGTTACTTTTGTAAAGTAAAGGTAAAGTGACATCCCTAATAATAATTGGGGTTTTATTTGATTATGATAGGAAAAGTTTTTTACAAAAACGGAGATAAGTCGATCTTCGCATAGGGAAAAATGACTATTTTTGCAATAACTCAGGAATGGCTCGGTCAATCATTCTCATCTTCGAACTCGATCGAGATATTGTTGAGACAAAACTGTGTAGAAAATTTCACCACAATCGAACTCTCCTTTCAAAAGTTATCGTGTAAATGGCCGGCCGCACACACTGACCGATTTTAGAGTGTACTCGCTTTTTGAGTACACAAAAAAAAGTAAATGCACTGAATGAGTATCAACAGAGGAATATTGGGAAATGCGCTCGCAAAACTATAAACGGAAAAAAACGAAACTGATTTTTCGGTTTTTTTGAAAATAGCTTATTTTTCGAATAGGGGTCGACAGAAATCTTCGAAAGGTTTTGGAAAAAAAGAGGTATTAAGTAAAAATTTTTGTTGTTTATGAAAGATCTGAAGACGGGCTATCTTCTCCTGTATTTACCTCAATTTCGATGAAAGATAATTGACTTTCAATATTTGCGGTAATGCAATTTTCAAAAGTTAAATATAAATTTGAATCGCTTTATAAAAATATTAATAATATTTTCAAACCTATATCAAACGACTTTTTCAAAAATTTGAATTTACTTTAATTGGTTTTCTTTATGTTCGCAAATGACAGGTAGCCCCATATTGTTTAATGTAAAAATTCCTCAAATAAAAAACCATCGTAAATATTGATTTTTCTCGCTTCTAAAACACAACACTTTTGTAGCGCAGCTTTTTCTAAGAAATGTCGTAACTATGTAAATAAAAAATATATTTCCGTATGTAATTGTGATATCGCTCTACACAATGGTCATATTGACTTCGAGTAATTGAACAGTTCAACTTCTTCTTGCACGAAGAGGTTCCGTTATGCGGACAGACTGAAGAAAGAAAAGTGATTTAAATTAAAGGAAAATCCATACTAATTGTCGTGATCATCGAAAACCATTGAAAAGAAATAAGAATTCTCCGAAGTTAATTATATATCTTAAGTGACTTTCACCGCTTTTTGCACATTCAATGCTTTTGACTGAGATTTGATAAATTACTGATTCTAGATAACTTTAATGTGATCGCTAATTAGGTTCACAGTATTATTAGACGGATAATAACTACATCTTACCTGACTGCTGGTTAGTAGTGTTAACCGTAGCTAAAGATGTATTTGTTGTTGTTATTATAGGTGTATGTGTCATTGATGATGATGATGATGTTGATGATGATGATGTTGATGATGATGATGATGTTGATGATGATGATGATGTTGATGATGATGTTGATGTGGTAATGTTACTCTTCTGTGGTGCAAGTATAACAAATTTTAATACCATAGAAAGTGTAACTGCTAATATTATTACGACAATAAACAAGATGCAAATGATCTTAAACCAGCGATGACGCCATAGTTTGCGTAGCCCATGACTTTTAGGAGCATGCTCGTTGTTCATTATATTTTTTCTTATTTTATGTTCTACAAGAAACTTAAGCTGATAAAAGAATAGCCTATTGTTCGAGAAGATTTTCTATTTGTTGATCACTCTTACATGAATAGCGAAAGATACATCATTCTTAGATATTCATTGATACCAAAACTCTGGTTTTCAGATTTGCGATTAGTGTCTCCTATTGTATTTGAGTAATCTTCGATATCATAAAATACTCTAATTCGTCCACTAAACTCAATATGATAGCAGTCGGAGCCATAAGTTAACATTAGAGGTCGTATATGATTGTTATTCTATAAAAAGTAACTGTAATGAGGTAGCAGAAATTGTCCGACTTTGTCAAACAAAATTTTATTTCTTGACAGTAACAACTTGTTATCAAGTTTGAGAATATATTTTTTTAATAAAAAAAAAATGTAGTTGACAAAAAACTTCTTTTAATGAGAAGTAGAACTTATAATTTGGAAAAACTGATCTTAATTTCAGATACCTCGATTCTGACACCCTCTAATTTCATCTTTATAATACATCATTACTTGTGAATAATAGTATTTCGTTTGCAAAATTCTGAAAAATTCCACTAGTCCGCTACAACTACTTTGTACAGTAATGTTAAGTTACGATCTGTAATGTTAACTTCGGCTCTCTACTACTATTATATTGAATTGAATAAACAAATTAGAGTACTTGATGATAATAATGGTTATTCGAATACAATAGGTAGGTCCAATTCTCAATTCAATCCAAGCTCAAAAACTCGAAAGTTGTGAGTTGATTTTGTTATGAGTATATGCCTGATTATCTTATATTCTGCACTAAAGACATTACTACATTCTTTTTTTTAAAGTCTCAGTGAAGATAGTCCCTACGTCCATACTAATAACTTCGCCAGTACATTAAATTTTATCATAAGTGCATCATTAGATAGAAAACAGCAATTAGCTATAATCTTTATGGCTCTGCTAATAATTGGGAAAGGTCTATTCAGATAGAGAAGACAATGGAAGAGTTATTTCATTCACACATAAGATAATTGGAGCTAGAGATATAGATGAAGGACAAACAGCTAAAACCTGTAAGATCATTCCGATATTTGGAAGTTTTATGGACGGATAGATTCTTTCTCACAGCAACTGTCGAACATTATATAGAGAAGATTTGAAGTTCATTTACTGAATTCAAATGACTGAACAGAAATAAAATGATTTCGACGAACGTTTTGAACCGATACTTCTTGGCATACTGCTTTCTCTTTTCTTGTTTCTGCTACATATACTAAAGTATATATGCAAGAACGTAATAATAAAGTATCGTATTCTGAAGAAGACGAATCGGTATTTTTTTTTGACAATGCTTTCTAATGAAGTGTCTTAATAAAAAAGACAAAAAAAACAAAATAGAGATTTTAGTTAACACGAATAAAATTGAGGATATTTCTCCAGGATATGTACAGGGTGAACACAAATGAGTGATAGACACAAATCATTTTCAACCAGTTGATTCTAACTTATTGAAAATAATTTATAATAAGAAAATAGATTAGATTAGCATGGAAGATCCTTCTTCCTGTTACCATGTTATTTTAAGTGTCGATGGGCATAGGAATATAAAGCTGGATGAATCCGTCTGGTTTCTACCATTTTGTGGAAATTCGTTCTTTTTATTTTTATTTTTTTCGATTTTGATAGTCTAGTTAGACGTATCATCGTTGAAAACGGTTGGAGGTAACAATTAAAATCTTTTTCAACATATAAAATATGGAGATCTATATCATTTTTTAGAGAATACATCCTATTCCGCAATGTTGCACATTGCGGGAACCAGTTCCGCCCCCGGAATCAGTTCCCTCAATTCCGGAATTCCTACAATGACCCTTTCAGTTAATTCCGGAATCCTAACAACCTAATTCCCACCAATTCCGGAATTCCTAGAACCTAATTCCTATCGATTCCGGAATTCCCTGGAATTCCTAGGAATTCCTACCGATTCCGTTACGCAATTCCGGAATTGCATCGCACACGGAATCGGTAGGAATTAGGCGGAATTCCCGGGAATTCCTAGGAATTCCTACCGATTCCGTTACGCAATTCCGGAATTGCATCGCACACGGAATCGGTAGGAATTAGGCGNATCCCAAAATCGAGCTATAAAATATGATCAGGACCTACCCCTAATTCCATTTCAATAAAAAAATACCGATTTTATTAGGGGCGAGAAAATGGCCTTATCCGCCCTCATCCTTTACAAATAAATCAAGTAATTTTCACAGTGAAAATCACTTGATTTGTATGTGAATTTGCTGAGTTGTTCCTAAAAAATGATATACCCAAGTGAATGAATCCGATACCGGATCCGATCGGATCTTATAAAATCCGACCATCCGACCAAATTCGATGGGATTCCGGGTTGTGGAACTATAGACGGATCCGACGGTAGGATCCGACAGATATCCAACGAAATCCAACTGGCGAAGCACCCAAAAGTTTTGTCTGTCGGATTCCGATAGTCGTGATGGATGAATCCGATACTGAATCCGATAGGATCTCATCAGATCCTACCAGGCGGCAGAATCCGATGGGAATCCGATTTGCAGAATCAGTAGCGAATCCGACAGTTGGGTCCCGATCAATATTCGATGCTATCCAACTGTCGGAAGTGGTTAAAAATTTAGTTTTGAATTTCAGTACAATTCCTATAGGATGGGTGTGGGGGTGGGGGTGCATATGGATATGGTTCGTCTCCTTAGATAGATCCACACCCACAGTCACCCGCATCCACACCCACATTCCACACCCACACTCACACACCCACACCCACTCCACACTCACAATCAAAGCCACACCCACACCACACACCCACTTCACACCCTACACCCAGACCCAGACCCACACCCACTTCACATTCTGGGTGTGCCTGTGGAATGTGACAGTAGGGTGTGGATGTGGGGTGTGGAGCAGGTGTAGATATGAGGAAAATATACACCCACTCCCACACCCACAACCTAGGAGTATCTCTATAATATGGGACTTGAGGACCTAAAGATACTCCCATAATATTGGACTTGAGGATCTAAAGCTATCTCTGTAATGTATGACTTAAGGGCCTAACGGTACCCCCATAATATAAGACTTAAGAACCTAGGTGTACCTCCATAATATAGAACTTGAGAACGTAAGGGTACCATCATAATATGGGACTGGAGGACCTAAAGGTACCCCTATAGTATAGAAGTTGAGGACCTAAGGGTTCCCTCATAATATGGAACTTGAGGACATAAAAGTACCCCCTATAATATAGAACTTGAGGCCCTAAGAGTATCTCCATAATAAAGGACTTGACAAGCTAAGGGTACCCTCATAATATGGGACTGGAGGACCTAAAGGTACTCCCATAATATAAGACTTCAGGACCTAGGAGTAGGGGTGAGAAAGTTATTGTTGTTTTTTTTTTGTTATTATAACAATAACATTCACTTTTAGATTCAAAAACATTAATAAAACAAGTGTAAGCTTAGTTTGTGCGTACATCAAAAAATCACTTTATTCATACAGTATCTTTATGACCATTTGATATTAGAACCAGTCGTAAATATTCTGAGAAATCGTAAAATAACTTTTTTTGTTATTGTTATCCAATAATAACAATAAGAATAAGAATAAGAATAACAAAAAACGTTATTTTACGATTTCTCAAAATATTTACAGCTAGTTCTTATATCAAAAGTTAATAAAGATACTGCATGAATAAAGTGATTTTTTGATGTACGCACAAACTATGCTTACACTTGTTTCATTAATGTTTTTGAATCAAAAAGGGAATGTTATTGTTATAATAACAAAAAAAAATAACAATAACTTTCTCACCCCTACATAGGAGTACCTCTATAATATGGGACTTGAGGACCTAAGGGTACCCTCATAATATGAGACTTGGGGACCTAAAGGTACTCCCATAATATAGGACTTGAGGACCTATAAGGATACTCTCATAATATAGGACTTGAGGACCTAGGAGTACCTCTATAATACGGGACTTGAGGACCTAAGGGTACTTCCATAATATGGGACTTGTAGACCTAAGGGTACTCTATAATATAGGACTTTATCGATTTCAATCGGCTTCTGATTTAATTGCACCATTTCCATTTTGAAACAATTTATATAGGAGTTCCAACTTTAGCTTGGTTGTATGATTTAGCCCAGTGGTAAGTCAATAGTTTTTGAACAAGAAAAATTATGGGAAAATCAGTAGTTTCTGGTTCGAATCCTACGAAAAGCGCTTATCTTCGATATGAAGTAAGTAATCGATTAAAATTGATTAAAAGGTAACGTTAGATGGAAACCAGTAACACGTAATAATGGATTAAAATCGATTAAGAGGTAGGTAATCTTGAATGGAAACGAGTAGTAACAGGTAGTAATCGATTAAAAGCGATTAAGAAATAATGTTAGGTGGAAACGAATAACAGATAATAATGGATTAAAATTGATTTCCTCGAAATAGTTGATTTTAATCGATTTTTAATGGCAAAAAAATCGATTAAGGTTTGATTTCTTTTGTGTTCTTTTTACATGGGAATGCTCGACCTGGGACGGCTTCAAACGGAGAACAACGGAAAAAATTGGATTCCAGCTGTAGTATGTTTCGGCTCGCAATACTGGGATTCCGGACATCGGATCGTCTCCCGGTTCCCGACGAAATTCCGATAGGGTACTGATGAAATCTTATAGGGTCCGATTGGAATCTTATCGGTTCCTACTGGAATCCGATGGGATCCTAGTGTCGGATTGATTCTCTTGGGTAGATCTCTATACTTTATATGTCAAAAAAGGTTTGAATTGTTATCTTCGACCGTTTTCGACGATGATACGTCTAACTAGACTATGAAAATCGAATAAAACAAAAATTTCTACAAAAGTGGTAGAAACCCCACGGATTTACTCAGCTTACATTAAAACATCTCTAATTTAATGATCTTTTCATAAACGAATGTCTGCAGGGATGAGAGTGCGAATATAAAAGTAATTCAAACGTCGATTTAGTCTTTGCTCAACCATGAGGTGGGAAGTTACTGTTGAATGTAATTTTACATAAGCCACCAACATAACATTGCATTTTCAAATTCTTCTTTGTGCTATTTGCTTTATTGGTACAGTTCGCGAAGAATAGGCTGTGGGTTTGAGGTAAAATGACTTCAACAGTCGCATCAACACCAACACACTTCTTTCAGAGAAAATCTCAAATGAATTTTGAATTATTTATTTTCTAAAGAGTTCATTAACTATTCAATAAAACGTCCCTTTTTTTTGGAAATGGTCACTTGCTATCTATCTTCATCGAAATATTATTATTATCGGTGTTGACAAAAACATCTATTTTTTCTTCTAGAATAGATGTTAAGAAATATTTCTTTGAAAATGAGACAATGAACTAAAAATAGATTATTGTTCAACAATCATGGTTTGCTAAGAATTCTTTTGCAAAGACTATGAAATGCCAGATTTCGTAGAATCATTTCGATTATTAAACGAAATTTCGTTAATTTTATTTCTGTGAGACAAAAATATTCGAAAGTCAATCTCAGCTTCTAAATATGTATAAAAGTATATTCGAAAGAGAGAAATGTTCTTTGTTTTCATATATTAAATCTATCGAAGAAAATTAAATGGAATAAACTTTTCAAGGAAGATTTCTGTAACTAATACCTGTATCAATCTTTGTCAGGCTTGAGAACAAGTTTTCTTCAAACTTGTGAAATTCTAATATTATAAAAAAAAACTTCATAATCGATTAATTCAATTTTAGCAGAGAGATAATTTCCCTGGTTAAAATATAAAATTTCGACATAGCAGGCATTTTATCAAATGTCTCATATTCTTAATCATAAACAAATGTGTTCAAATCTGCTTTATATTCGTTATTAAAAAAAACTGTAAAGTAATGTTCGGAAAAACCAGCTTGAAAGTAAGTAACTAACCTTATTTTTATTGTCCAGACTATTGTCGTCCTGTCATGTATGATGAAAATCGATCAAATATACTGTACGTATAAACTTCGTCACATAGTCACCAAAAGATTACTAAACACTTCCACTAACTACACGAGGAAGAATTGATCCATGGATGCGGTATCCCTGTCAATATATCTGTTTTAGAAGATTTTCCTTTATTAGAGATGAGATATGTGTATATGCATCAGAATACTTTTAACAACAGAATAACAGAATAACAGAACTATGAACATCTTCCAAATTCATCTTCTAACAACAAATATAAAATAAGAAAAAAAATTTTTGGAAAACAATATAAAATAGGTCAAGCAAATAGTTGATGACTGATTGTAAAAGAACATGTTCAAAATAGTATTACTTCACAAGAATATATTTAATATCTGCTTGTCTCACACATAGATTCATTTGATCATTCATTATATATTCAATCTGTCAACTTGTCTTCCATCTTCATAATTTCTTCTTTCACAGTTAATAAGACAATAAGCAAAAAACAAATATAGTCAACAACAAAAAAATTCAGCAAATTTGTTTGTTTCACATGTAGAATTACTGATCTGAGTCGAACAGCGGTATAGATAGAACAAGAGTTTGCCTATCTATTTTAGTATTGTGTTTCCGTAATTCGTACTGTTTGATCACAAAAATGTTCACCTCAATGAAAAAAAATACATTAACTCATAAAGAATTTCACAATTTATCTATCTCTAACAAGAGTCCCATTCGCAGAGTTAATCTTTGTCTCCAAAACTTGACCACTAGTAAGAATTTCTATTCGGCCCGCAAAAGATTTCATACCATTAGATAGAATCTTCAAAAATGGACTATTTGAAATTCTGATATTGTCTGTTTTTTACGTTCATCTTTCTCAGAAGAAGGTTTTGAGAACCATGATTAACTTTCATTTTTGAATTGTTTTTCATTGGAAGAAAGCAGTTCGTTTTTGTTGTTGTTGACTATGAGTTCTCAAATTAGGAGATGTTCGTGTCTTTTACAAGTAGGAGATGAATGAAGGCATGTTCAAAAAAAAGATAATGAAGCAGAAGCAAGATATATGTTATTAGCATACACTGCAACAATGACGCTTGAAAAACATTTCAAACATGTGAGTTAACATCAGTCACATCTGCAAATTTTACTCTTGTGAACAGACTTTAAGGTTGGACCTGTAGAATTATGTACTATTCCTATAGTAAAAATTTCAAGCTAATGGCACGAATTCTTCCGATAATCTGTATTGGTATTGCATAACTGACGACGTATTGAATATTAACGTTTCGATTGAAGCTTGAAACAAACGTTAAATATCTTTGAAAAGAGTTTCAATCGATTCTTGTTGAGGCTAATTTAATCTTATTTTTTTAAATCATTGGTTTCGCAGTGTCAGCTTTCATGAGAGATGAATGCGACTGATGAGTTCGTACTGGAGAATTATCTCTTCACACTAGATGAACAGAATTATAATTTTCATATTATCTAAAGATTTGTTTATATATATAAGGTAGACATGTTATGAATATCAATGACACTATTTACAACTTCAATATACTAACAAATATGCGCAAGTAAGATAAAACTGGATAATAAATTAAGAATATACTCGAAAGACTATTGCAAAAAATCATTCTAATGTAGATTTATCTACAGAAGACACATTGTAAAAAATTATGAACATATGACATCTATGTACAAAAGAAGATTTACCAAATTATATCATAACTCTCAATAAAAGATAATGTATGTTTTAACTTTACTGATTTCTTTCTCTATACCTCTTTTGTTATCGATGGTATCGGTATTAGTGAGGAGAAGATCAAAACTCACTTCCAGCCTCATCGAAATTATCAATAAGACTACTGAGTCTCTATTTCAATCAAACCGCATTTTCATATTTAAGTATATCGCAGTGACATATCCAAAAACTTTTTCAGGGCACGAATCACTATTGAGAAAAACTATTTTTCAACTGGCAAAATTCGATCGAGTGAGACCTCCCTCCGTTTGGGTGTTTTTATTTCTCAGATCGGATTGGTTCTTTTCCTATTCCACTTCCTGAATACGTCGCTGGTATGTCGGGTCAATAAAGCAGTATTATTCGTTGTATTTTAAACATCAAACTAAACAATAGGAACAGTATGATTAAATCTGTTGCGAGAATTATTTGTCTTCTAGGTGAAAAGTTCAGAACCAGGTACGATATAAAGATGACGGCCTGTGGCACTGAAAATCAAGCTGCTCACATTATCATTTGATGCATGATGTAAGGCGTTAATGTCCCAATTATTTTCCCAAATGACTTTGTTCACAAAACTGAATGTTATCAAGATATGATCGCTTCAGCTAAACGATTCTAATACGATGAAAGTAAAAATAATCATTAATGAACAGAAAGAAACAGTTGATGACTTGTTTTTTTTTCTATTAATGTTTTATTATTCATTTGAAAAATAAGAGATAATAATTGGTGTGGGTGTGGGGTGTGGGTGTGGGTGTGGGTGTGGGTGTGGGTGTGTGGGTGTGGGTATGGGTGTGTAGGTGGGTGTAGGTGTGGGTGTGGGGTGAGTGTGGGTGTGTCGGTGTGGGTGTGGGCGCGGGTGTGGCTGAGGATTTTGTGTTCATATCAATACCCACACCCACACCCACCCCACGATCCAGTCGAAATAGAAAAAATTGACAAATTATCAATCTTTGGTTTCGACAATAAAGTGTGAATGAAGAAGTTGTTGAAACTCATGGTGATTTGATACTACGTTAACTCTTTTCAGTCGGGTGTTGACATATAGCAACACAATAACACAAACAAATTTTCGTTCTGTCATCATATTTAGTGAAATATAGGTGAATGGAGACTATTTGTCCGCTACTGTACATCATGGCGCTGTTCACATCCTTTTGTGGTTAGAACCACTTTATATTCCACAAGATTCTTTAAATTTCATATTTGTCATCAATGTCCTACTGAATAGACACTCGTGACAGGATGAGAATTTGCAGAGTAAAGCATTTTTTTATTCTGAAAGGATCAGCCAGCAAGAGACGCTACAACTGCTGACATGGATAGTAAGTCACCACTCGTGCGAAAGCTGACAAAACACGAGATACCGTCAAATATTCTTCTCTTCAGTGAGTAATTTTTCTTTTTTTTTCAAAACTATATGTTCCTTTTTTTTATTATTTGCATTCTGAAGTGGTTGCTGGTTATGAAATAAAAAGTACGGCGCTTGCGTATATTTTTTATATTCTTGCGACTCATCCAAAAGAACAACAAAAATTGTAAGATCATGTTGATGCTTATTTCAATTCGGATATCGAACCGAGCTATGAAGTGATTGTGGACATGGATTATCTAGATAGTTTCATTCGAGAAACCCTGCGTATGTATCCTATTACTCCAAGTCTTGTCAATCGGCAGAGGACACAAGAGTTTCACATCGATAAGATAGGTACTGTACCGATGGGCACTATCATCAGTGGTAACACTTATAGCTTACATTATACTTCTGATCTTTGGAGCCCAGTAGATTCATGCGTTTTCTATCCAGAACGATTTTCTACCAAGCAACATCCACTTGCATGGATTCCATTCGGTGCTGGACCAAGAAACTGTGTTGCAATGCGAGTTGCACTCATGGAAATCAAAATAGCAGTCATTAGAATTTGTAAAATCTATTCGATTATCGACTGTGGGAAACAAACACATCACTCTATGGAAGATACTGTCGAATTTCCGGCTATTATACCTAGAAAACTCATCATCCAATTACAGAATCGAGACCAAAGCTCATAATAAAGTTAATTCTCTTTTTTGTTCTCTATCTACATAAAGAAGCACCAAACGTACTCTTTGAAATTTTCTCACCTTAACGCTATCTTGAGGATGAGATTGAAAATCTTACGTAAGATTAATCGTTCGGAATAGTAAACGTCGACCATCGATCGACAATTATAATCCTATTTCAATCGCTTGATTATTTGTCGATTTTATAGGTGTCAATGCATTTCGAAGATCAATCGAAAATATTTCAAAAAATCATCAAACTTTCCCGTAAGCGTGAACATAAACGAGAAAATGAATCTTTTTTTGAAATGAAAAATATAATAATTGATCAATGAGAAAGGATACATTTTGAATGATATTTATTTTGACAAGTAATCAATCATTGTTTCAATTGAGATCAATACATGGATTCTACTAATCATATTCATTAAGTTTTATCGATATTGAATAACAATCTTTCCATTCATCTTTATACAAATGATTCTCTTCATCTATTGACCATAGTTTCAATCAGTACCAGTCGTATATTGGCTATAAAACCAGTTTTTCAATAGTTTTCAGTTCTGTTTTCGTTTTCCTTTTATTGCTGAATATGCTCTGATTTCTTTTTAAAGTTACAGTGAAGAAAAGGCAAACTTGTATATTCATCAAGCTCACGTTACACTTTCAGCATATAGAGGGTCTGAGCGTAGCCGCCTTCGGTGGCGAAATATATAACAATAGATAATGTTTATACAAGCATCATTATAGAAAGGCGATCTCCCATGTCATTTATATTGAATAACCGAAGTATCAGCTCGGAATTTTCAATTATTTTTCGAAAAATCGGCAGGTTGTGGATGTAAAGGTGTGGGGTGTGTACGTGATCGTGACGTATGGATCTTCTAATCTTTCACAGTATATACCCAAACTCATTAATTGGTATTCAGCTGAAAGAATCAACATTTCGAAATGTCTATGCCAAAAGAACTTGTTGAGAACAATAACTCTTGTAAAAACTCTAACGAGGGAAGGTATCCAAGTGTGACGCTCCGTTTCGAATCTAGTATTGGTCATTTTGTAGAGCTTAGTGGGTATAGCACGTGACGTAAAGGGTTCGTCCCCATAATGGACT
>CAJNSZ010001928.1:0-19681 GCA_905329745.1 Rotaria sp. Silwood2
ATTTATTATATAATTATTTATTTGAGAAAAAACCTGAAAATAATTATATTATGTAAAACATTTAATAATATATTTCAACTATTCATATGTCATTTAAGACTTTAGAATATGTCAACAGAGTAGAATATTTGTTGTTAATGTTATTCAGTATCATTTTTTTTTTATTGTTTCTAAGGAATAACCGAAAAGAAGTTTGATGTTAGTTGTCTTTGGCAACTAAAGAAAGTTTCGTATTCAATAATCTTTACTCTCAGTTCTATTGAAAAAATAAGAGAATGAATTAAATAGTTAGATTCAACAGATTATGATTGAAATATTATTTGAAATCTATGACCAATCTCTAGAAATAAAACCAATATTTTTCTCTTTTTTTGATTTAATATTTATGTACGTTGCAGTAATCTTAATTCAATATTAATGAACATTTTCAATTATCTTCCTTCATATATTCATCAAAGAGAATATAAAATTAAATTAAAAAAAAAATTCAATGAATTTATATCAATAATAACATAAGTGAAAAGAAAAATTTTTCCAAAAGCTTTGTTCTGTCTTTGTGAAAGATACTTATCAATTAATATATCATTCAAAAAGATGAAAGAGGATTATCCATATTTAATTATATTATATTACAATGTGTGTATCTAATGAGATAAGAACAAGAAGAAATTTATATATATGTAAAGGACAATACTATCTTATATTTAATATATCTTCATTTTTACATCAGTCGACACAATATTAACATTATAAATATGTCAAAAAACATTCGACGAGTAAGTCTAACATCTCTATATAGTTACATATCTTTATAATTTTTCCTTGCAGAAAATTATCCGTGCTATTCAAAGAACATTTCGATTATCATCTAGTAAATCAAGTGAGTACTTTATAATTATATTTCATATTAATAATTTCATTGCAGAAATAATATGTTGTGATGCTATAAAGAAACCTAATGATTATGCAGATATATCGTATCCATCACAACAAAAATCAACAAAAAATGATTATGTAAGTTTCTTCATTTATATATTTCTATTAGTAAAATATCTACTAAATCATTTAGATTGATCTAAGTGAATGTTATTCATGGCCTTTATTTTATTCAAAAGATTCTGGTATATCATCAACTACTTCAGTAAATAAAAACTGTTATGAACTTGAATCGACACGAATATTTTCTAATGATTCTTCTTCATTTTCAATTTCTTCTAATTTAAGTTCTATTTCACATTTTGATATAAATATTGCAAGGAATATAATTCCAACATCATTTCAATGTTGTTATTGTCATTGTCATTGTCATCAATATGTCAATAGTGATATCTTGTTCAATCAAATAGACAATTATTTATATGCACAAAAACAAGATCAACAAAGATTAATTAAAAATAAAATTTATCCTTTTATCTTTTGATTTCAAATAAAATTTATTTAATTTCTAATAAATGTTCGATGATCACCAAAAAAAGAATATATAATGATAAATCTATGCGTAGAATACAAAATGATGACACTTGAGAATATTGGGCATCTAGCGAATATGAATAAAAGAATGTCTGACGATTTCTTCAAAAATCGGTCCAATTAAATCTTATTCATTTCTTCGTATAGAACTAACGACGATGATGATAGAAACTGTACTGTGTGGATACATTCATGGAATGTCACTAGGTCGATACGACGATCACGTCCGAATACCATCGGAATTTTCAGAGTTAATAGAACCTTTTGTACTTTTTGCAGGAAATGAATATCGCATTTGTATTAAAACATCGATGATCGTTCCTCATTATCCGCTCGAATCACAGAACTTATAACAGATTCAGATTTCTTGTGAAAAACTGCATTAAACTACTTAGAAATTTCGAAAATTGTTTGTAACATCCACTGGTTCAGTATGTTATTTGTCAGAGACGAAAAATATAGAAAAAAGAGTCAATCAGAAAGTTGAAGTTAACCAGATTGGTGGTATTACTAGTTCGATAGAGTGAAACTTACTCTACAAGATGCACTTATTACTTCTTATCCCACTTTTGATTTTAAAAAGAACTAATGTCAAAATGTATATTTTCTGAAACTTTTAGAACTTGTAGATTTTATTGTGCTCACTATTCTGGAATTAAATTATTCACTATATGACTCTATTTCCAGGAAAATATAAATGCAATAAACTCCATGCATGTTTTCTCCTATTGCTGATTATACATAAAAAAATAATGCATTTTTCTCGAAATGAAAGTGATAGTAGTATAGTATTTACTAATATTTAAAAATTTAGTGATGTATTTGGATTAAGTATGAAAAATAACACCAGCATCTATGCGAGATTTACGATATCTCAAATATCCTTATGTTGATTATCTGATCGCATCTAATACATAATGAAAAAAAGTTGGATGAAAAATAATCATCCAGTACCAATTAATAAACAGAATGATCTAAAATCAGCACTTAATCAAATCAATAAAGTAGAATTTACTGTACACAAATTAGTTCTTCTTGCACATTTGATTTCGGAGGGGACAACGGTTGAAAAAAAGATGATAAAAGAATATTGTTCTTTCTAAATTTCATTCTATCAGTATATCTTTTGTATAAGTATGCTTCAAAGAAATTTACTCAATTTCGTTTTTGACTATAAATATTTGTTATTTATTTTATCTGTGTTTACATATTCTCATCAAAGAAAAATCCTCTACTGTTTCGCTTTCAGGATGTTTTCTTTTCATTTTGCTTTGATGATTAGATAGATACATATTTTATTCTTTTACTTCCTTAGTTTTTCAGTCTAATCTCTCGATTTTCTCGAAAATTTGGAACTATCTATAATTTCTCATTGTCAATCATGACTCTTAATATTAATTTGTTCACTGTCATAGTCTTCATCAATAAAACAAAGTGATGTGAAATATGATTTTATGTGATCAAAACTAGTAATAGAATTCTGTTTGAATTCTGCTAGTTTCTTAAATTATTCAATAGAGTTTTCTGCTGTTAGGAGAATACAATACTTGTATCACAATGCATAGTTTGTTTTCTGTTATTCACAATAAAATTATGTTTAAACTCTGTTGATTGTTTCAATTTTTTATTACAATTTCTAGCATGTTAAAGTTATGAAATTTTAGTATGCCTATGCGGAGTTTGACTTCCGCTAGTAGTAGTAGAATTCTACCATCAGGTCTACAACTGTTTCTAAGTTTATATACGACTATTTTATACTGTGAAAAAGTCTACAAAATTCTGATTTCTGTTTGATACGTAAGCTGCAGGTCTTCACATCTGCACTCCATACCCAGCCCAAAAAAATATCCATCAACGCAGAGTTATAAAGAAGAGCTATAATCCATAGTATATTTCTTCACCTAAGTCACATGATTAACTCTGATAAAAGATCACATATCATTCTTTCAACATTTCGAAAATAACTCAAATCTCCGCTACCATTGTTCGTCTAAAGCCTCAAAGTTGACATGAGAAATTTTTATTTTTGTTTTCTAACAAAAACATAACAAAACGCCAGTCACACGCTCATCAGGTCTTTTCAATTTTCAATCGCATTATCTCTATTAGCTATGTTCATGATTTGGCCCATCCTTTATTTCATTCAATCAGTTTTTGCACACGACGTTGAACTTTTGTATCCGATTCGATTGTGTTTAAAATCTAGGATGGCGCATGTTAATGTGAAAAGGTACAGATAAGGATATGAAACAGATGAAGAGAGAATGAAGGTCAATGATCTCCTCCAAAAATACTAGCCATGTATCGTGCCGGGACAGCTGCGGGTGTATTGTTGTAGAAATATATCCGGAAGAGTGTCTGTGTGAAAAAGAGCAAATGCAGATATGAGAGAACTAAAAAGAGAATGAAGGTCACTATGTTATTTCTTAATGCTTTTCCCAGGTATTGAGCTCCGAGATTGTTGATTTGGTTCCATCGGATATCTAATGTGGTAAGTGTCTGTGTGAAAAATGAGAGATGGGAATATGAAAGATATGAAGAAGGAATGATTCTCACCGTATTATTTTTTAATGCATCACCCAGATGTTGTGCTCCAAGATCTCCGATTTGGTTTGTGTGGAGATCGAGTATAGTGAGTGCCTGCATAAAAAAGTGCAGACGCAGATATAAGGAAAATGTAGAGAGAGTGAGACTCACTGTGTTACTTCGTAAAGCATCAGCCAAATGCTGTGCTCCGACAGCTCCAATTTGGTTCGCGTGGAGATTGAGCGTGGTAAGTGTCTGTGTGAAAAAGTGCAGATGCGGATATGAGAGAATGAGACTCACTGTGTTACTTCGTAAAGCATCAGCCAAATACTGTGCTCCGAGAGCTCCAATTTTGTTCGTGTGAAGACTTAGTGTGGTGAGTGTCTGTGTAAAAGAGTGCAGATTGGAATGTGAGAAAAATGAAGATAGAATTAGAGTTACTGTGTTGTCTCGTAAAGCATTAGCCAAATGTTGTGCACCGAGAGCTGTGATTTGGTTCGTGTGAAGACTTAGTGTGGTGAGTGTCTGTGTGAAAAAGTGCAAATGCAGGTATGAGAGAAATGAAGAAGGAATACATCTCACTGTAGTTCTTCGTAATGCATCACTCAGATGCTGTGCTCCAAGATCTCCGATTTTGTTCGTGTCGAGATTGAGTGTGGTGAGTGTCTGTATGAAAAAACGCAGATGGAAATATGAAAGACACGAAGAAGGAATAAATCTCACCGTATTATGTCGTAATGCATCACCCAGATGTTGTGCTCCAAGATCTCCGATTTGGTTTGTGTGGAGATCGAGTGTAGTGAGTGTCTGTGTGAAAAAGTGCAAATGCGGATATGACAGAAATGAAGAGGAAATAGAGCTCACCGTAGTTTCTCGTAATGCATCACTCAGATATTGTGCTCCAAGATCTCCGATGTGGTTCGTGTGGAGACTGAGTGTGGTGAGTGTCTGTATGAGAAAGTCCAGATGGGAATATGAAAGATGTGAAGAAGGAATGAATCTCACCGTATTATTTCTTAATGCATCACCCAGATGTTGTGCTCCAAGATCTCCAATTTGGTTTGTGTGAAGATCGAGTGTCGTGAGTGTCTGCATAAAAAAGTGCAGATGCGAATATATGAGGTGTGAAAGGAGAAAGTGACTCACTGTGTTACTTCGTAATGCATCAGTCAAATGTTTTGTTCCGAGAGACCCGATTTGGTTCGTGTGGAGATTGAGCGTGACGAGTGTCTGTGTGAAAAAGTGCAGAAGCGGATATGAGAGAAGTGAAGAGAAAATGAGACTCACTGTGTTGTCTCGTAATGCATCAGCCAAATACTGTGCTCCAATATCTTCGATTTGATTACGTTGTAGATCTAGTTTGGTGAGTGTCTGTGTGAAAAACCATAGCTGATGCTGCCGTGCGACGAATAATACACGAAGGGAGGGAAAAACTTTGATTTACTATTTTGTTTGAACGGTGAACCAACGGCTAATTATGAAGAAAATAGAGGGTAGATATCGAAATGCAATGGGTGATGGGTTACAAGAGAGTAGAGCTAAGAATGTAGATCGTGAGGTGCACCATAAATGTGGGGGAAAATTTTTCGATTTTACATAAGTGGAATCGACATTGGAACGTTGTTTATCAGTATTTTGAAATGATAGGTTTGAAATTTTTGTTTATTTGTTTACTAATGATGGGTTCAAACTGCGTATTAATTTTAGTGTTCTTTGTGATAATTTTGAATACACGTTCAATAAGTTGTGTATGTGATAGATATGTATGAGATAATTGTTTGATTGTTTTTTTTCGCATGCTGGTTTTGAAATGAATAGATGTGTCACATCGGATGATGCTGATGTGGAGAAAGACTGGTGAAAAACCTTTTCCATGAAAAAACGAGATTTTTTTTCATTAGAAATCGATTTCTTTGTTGTTTTGACGAAACAAGTTTTCTTGTCGAGAATAATTTGATTAGATTAGCTGTGACCCATATAGTATTCGAAAAACTATCTACTTTTTGCAGGTTTACAAACAACTATTTGGATTTCATCATGTTTTAGGAAAGTGCACCCTAGACTTCACAGAATGCCTTGTAATGACGACTGAGAAAACTACAATTGAACTACTTTCAATATAATACTAACAATGATGAGCTGTACATAAAGCGACATAAGAGTGGATTTCATTCCCTCGACTGTAGGGAGGGTCATATGAAAAAAAATAGTTTGTGTGTGTGTGGCTTTGTGTCAAGGTCAAAGAAACATCAAAGATGAATTTTTTTTATAAAGTTTGATGAAAGTAAATCGAGATCGGAGAATCCGAATCTGAAGTCAGTTTCGCGAAATTTTCAATTTTTTTAGGTTGAGGAAAGGATTTTTTTGCGAAAATAACGATACTTTATAAAAGTTGACGAAAGTAAATCGGGGCCGGAGAATCGGAATCTGAGGTCAGTTTCTCGAAATTTTGAATTGAATCTTTTTAGGTCAAGGAAAGGATATTTCGAGAAAATAACGGTATTCTATAAAGGTTGACGAAAGGAAACCGAGGTTGGAGAATCTCAATCTGAAGTCAATTTCTCAAAATTTTGAGTTGATTTTTTTGGGGTTCAGGAGAAAAGCTTTTTTTTGAGAAAATAATTTTTTCACGAGTGTAGGAAGGGTTATAGGAAATAAAATAAATTTTTGTCTGTTTTTGTCAGAGTGAAAGGTGAAACGTCATAAAAAACGTTGACTAAGTGTTTGATGCTCGTGCTTTTAATATTGAACTTTCAACCAATTCGATTTTTCAGATTGAAAATTCAGTCAATTCGACATATGTGCCAAGTTCTCCCTTAATGAGCTGTTTCATAACTCGGTGTTCATGGATGAGGTTTGTATACTTCTGTATGATACAGTCGAGGGTCAAGTGAGTCGAATCGACGAACGTTGCTTGTTTTTAATAGATTCATGCATGTTTTGAGAGAGTTTAAAGAGCTAGTAACAAATTTGAACTTTGTATTTTAATTAAGCTAATTCTTAGTCGAAAAAAGCTGTTAAAACTGATAAGATTATACGTATGACTAAAATCATATTTTTCTCCAAAACGTTCTTTGATTTTCTACAATGTTTGATTATAAACTATTTCAAAATAGTTTGCTTTTTAATTCAGCATCAAAAGAACTCTGTTTAAAAATTTTATGTTTTTAGATTTGAAATAAATAACGTAAAGAGCCGGTATCAATATATATTGACTTATAGCGTATCCGTATAGGCACTCTTGAAAACCTATTTATTTCTTTCAATGTAAGTGTGTGTGATGAGACTCAAGGACATTGGACATATTCGAGTCAAATTAAAGATAATAGCTTGCAAAGACGTCTACGATAACGTATAGCTGAGCAGCAACTAGGAAATCGGCCCATTATCAAACAGAACTCATGAAGATCCTTTTCAATCCTTGAAGAGATTCTGCAGAACTGAGCAGAATACTCAAAGGACATGCGTTAGAGTACTTGATACTCATACACGTACTCCAATATCAAATACTCTATAAAATTACGGTAGACGAAGCTGCTTTTTTTTATCTTGAAAATATTTCAGAATTTTTGATTAAAATCAACTCAATGACGACTCTTAATAGCATTGCAGTAGTTTATTTCGTAACGTCTCTTAATGAATTTCTCACATCATACTAGTACCCACTTGAATGATGACCAAATTTTTGTGGACCTCATGAAAAAAGTACTGGTGTAGCTTGAAAAAATGATTAAGAGACGTTGAATAATAAGCCTTTGCAATGTTATCAGATATCACCACGGCATTTGGTTTCAACACAAGAAAAAAATGAAGTATGTCAAGGGCACAACAACAGCCTTTTCCACTTGATATTTTTAGATAAAACATGTTATAGTGAAGTGACACCAGATACCTATTTCTTTCTTGCGAAGATGAAGCAAATACCTAGTTTCTTCCGACCTTGATCTGATGCAAAATAGTAACAATTTATATTGAACATGTATGCTCTAACAGAGTTAAACACAGAGTCAGAAGTAATCGTATTCGAAATTATCCTTCTCAGTTGTGTTTTCCCCTGTTCTCGTACTCTTACTCGAGTAAATCACGTACTTGTCTAGCTCTGATACAACGATCAATTGTAACTTCAAACAGATTTTTTTACATACCTCATCTGAAGTGTTGTCAACCATTATATCGAGTGGTTGTTGAGACAGGCGACATACATTGTCCATCCAAGACACTTCATATCGGATTAATGAGTCTCTGTGAACGAGTTTGACAGGTGTTGTATAGAACCAGATCTGGTGTAATGCTGGGACGTATGCAGAGGTTACAAAGCAGCGCTTGGTATGAATCCAGAATTGTGTTCGAAATGGAACGACAAGTGACTCAAGACTGATAAAATGGTCATGTTTTCTACACCGATAAAAGAAGAAGAATTCGAGTTTATCTAGTTTAGGTAGTTTACTACAAATGAGTTGTTCCCAATAAGAGGCGTCGAACATGGAGTCAAACTTCGATCTCTTAGAAACAAGTTTGAGATCGCGAAGTGATGGTATTGATAGAAGTAGCATTTCGAAGTCTTTTATATGAAGTGAACAGCAAGTAATGATCAGAGATTTCAGCGAAGAAGAAAATGTAGATACAGAAGATAAATCCAACGTATTACTCATATAATCTACAGTGCAGTCTTGCATGATGAGAGTTCGTAAATGAGGTAACTGGCGAAGGATAAACAAATAGTTGCTGTAGTTGCAACTACTGATTGTTAGGTGCTTTAAATTGTATGAATCTGGCCACGTTATGTTTCCCGTGTAAGGCACCCCAATTATACGTAGCTGTTGAAGATTCCATCGACTGAATACTGATGAGACCAGAGTCCATGCTCTGCTATTTCGAACTTTACTCAAATCTACAGAAAGGGACACCAAATAGTCCGTACTCAAATTTTTTAAGAGATTCTTCAAGTCCTTGTTTTGTATTTGGTGAAGACTCAGTGAACGTAGTCGAGTAAATTGACGGCAACCGTAGAGAGAGCGTTGTTGAGTAAATCGACTACATTTGCTATTTGATTGCTTTCGAGTAAATCGACGGCGATCGAATAGTGACGCAAGTCGGTAAATCGATTCATTCATCCAACAGTTATCGGGGATCGTTAATGAAATGACACTGTCGGGGCGAATCAAACGTGCAAGTCGCTTTATGATATCGAGTGGTTGTGAATCCAAAATGAGTTCATATCGATCATAAGCGTTGGCAATGGCATACATTTGTTGGCAGAGCGGACGAATCGAATGAAGAACAGTGCGAATATCGCAATAATCAAATACGCGATGGACCAGTTCAATAGGTAAGTCAAGGAAAGACACATTTGCCACTGAAGTAGCAGTCATAGCCAATAACTTTAAAGGCGCGATGTTCTAGAAAAACTGGAGAAAAATATCAATTATGTTTTGGTCTAACTCTGTCAATTTGAGGGACAAAATACAATTATGCAATCCATGTTACACTGCAGGATTTCAACGATTGAACAATCTCCATAGAAAGAAAAATATGTAGAACTTCACTGGATGGCACTACCGCATAAGAGGAAATGTAAAACAAGGGAGAGTTCAACTTATGAAAAGGATTGCTTTGTTTCTTTTTCGTAAATTGTTATCGCCAATCTTCTAACAGTTCTTACATTAAAAGCAAAATATTTTAGTACATGGAGTAGTTCATTATTCATAGCATTTTATAAAGAAAAACAAGCGTGTTGCATATTCTACAAATTTGTTTAGAAGCAAGCTCTTCAACTGAGAGGAAGAAAGTGTGCTCGAAAACTAGATTGATATGTATTGCCAATGAAGTATATGGTAGAGGCTTTTCTATATAGAACACAATAAATGTAACCAATTCCAGTGGAGACAGATTGAAACTTTGAAAGCATAGGTCCCTACAAAGAAAGAACTCCGTCGAGATGCTTTATGGCTTTTGCGTTCTCATCTAGTGAATGGATAGAGTCTGCAGAGTATAGTCAAATTTAAGACAATTTGTACGCTTGCGCCTTTTGGACTCCGTTAGGACCCTTCTACTTTATCTTTACCTAATGGCCAAGTGTAGTCGAGAAAATCGAATCAAGGAATTTTAAGTATATTCAAGTATTGACAAACATAATCTTTCTGAGTTTAAAATGTGGAGCACGACGAATTCGTTGCACACGTTACGAATAGATTTATCCACGTCGATCATTATAATACTTGCACGCTTTTCTGATTCTCTCTATGTGTTATGATGTGGATGTGGCTTCTTTATGTCTACGACGCCTTACGTACACTCATACCCTACTCTTTTTTCAAACAGTCATGTTTTTTAGGAACAGGATTAAAGCCACTTTCAATAGTCAATGTTTCCATTGTTCATATTGCCGGTTGATATGAACTCTTCACTTTTCCTTGGAAGAATAAACTAGACGCATAACTTTCAGACATGGTCTAATTGATCCTCGAAATCAAAGGCCTGCCAGACGAAAACTTTTGATACAATTTTCTATCATCTATTCATACTTTCATGTGTTTATTTTTTGCGTGTAGCTTTCAATCTGTCGAAAGCTGGCTCGAACTCACATTTCTGACTTAACAAAGAGTCTCAAATTACAGACGAGACCGATTAATCTTCTGAAGTTTGTATCATTGTACTGCATCGTTCCTCAAAATCAGAAATGTAGGCACATCTACTGTTATTTCTAGGAATGGATGAAATCTTCAGAGAGATGGTCTCTTATATTGTTTAGTGATTGTATAAATTTAGCATTGCTAAAATTTAGGTAAGTGATGATATATGACACGTATTAAAGCTTTGTTTCCAGAGCCATTGTGTTGAAAAGTATGAGAATGTTAGTAACACAGATTGCCGGTATTAATTGCAGACTAAACTACCCGATAAAACGGAATGTACCACAGCTGGCTTTTCCCCTGATAAGTTAATATTCTCATGTGCAACCATAGTGCGTCTCTCATCTACAATATATACACTGTTTTGACGATAAATCACAATAGAATATCAACATGGTGTAAAATATTTGACATTTCAGCTGGAATAAAAACTAATATGTTCCAAAACACAATGGAATATAGGTATATATGCAGGGTGGGATATAGAAAACAATAACCAATAAACTTTCAATCGAAATTTTAATTTTTTTTCATTTTCAATCTGCTGCCATTATGTTCCAAATCTTGTGAAAGATTTCAGCAAATCTATGTGCGGCAGTGACCGTCAAAAAACACGTTTCTTTATTTGAAAACCTCATCTATCAAATAGAATTACTAGAGAACAACTCTCCTTTTGACTCATCCATCTAGTACAACTCTAGCAGATGATAGATGTATGTTCTGTTGAAGTTGTTCGACTCACTAAAATGAAGTAGTAGTGCTCAAGGAAATAAAGTAAGACTACGTTGTTGAAGATAAAAATGAATGATAACAGAAATCATAGCTTTCATCAGATCACTTAGAAATTCTTGCTTCCTTTCATGAACTACACTGATATATTATCTTAATACAGAAAGTAGGAGTGTACCGAGAAGAACATTATAGGAAACTTCACGATCTGAGCATGTCTACTGAAGGAGCAAAGTTTTCTCCTGTCACATCTTTAGGGAAGGTTCAAAGTCTTCTAGAAGGAGTTGGGACAGTGGCAGCTGAACCCTCTAGTCCCATCTTATTAAGCCAGTAGTGCTCATCGAGTAGATACTTGCTTAAATATAAATGTATGACAATGCATAGGCTATCCAGTTGGCAAGACCTCCCACGAAATGAGCTCTTTTCCCTTTTAAAGATTCATCAAAATTGAAACTGAAATGAACAAATAGATATCACTTAAAAATCTCAACAAAATGATCTACTAAAATTGCGCACGAAGAACGAAATAGATTTCAGATACGTGAACCCTATGATATATCTACTGGACTGATTAGTTGAAGTATGGTGGCCTATTAGATCTCATGCCACTTGTAGGGCAAAGTATCAAACCGATGTGTTTGATCCAGTTTTCGATGCTAAATACAAATCCTATATTATTTCTTCATTTTGAGTGAAAATAGATAATAAACTAAAGAAAAATGAGAAATTGATTAGTAACTCGATGCAAACTCGTTTTTTACGATCACTTCCTCATGTTGTGAGAGTAAAAAAGTACATGTTCGTAGCACAATATTACATATGTCACACTCGTTTAATATCCATTCGTTTTTTCTATTTAGGACTGTTGAAGCATTTTTCTACAGTTGTAATTTCGAAATGATAAATAACATGCAGATAAAAAATCATGAGTGCGTGTATTGCTTTAAAAATCGATCCTGTTATGGTTATTGCTTTAGTTCTTGTACTTTATGATAGAGATCTGCGAAAAAGCCTCGCTCTATATTTTAAGATATTTTTCGATCTTATACATAGAGATCAGTTCAAGAAAATGTTATCAAACGTTTTCAAAGTAACTACAGAAAAAAATGAAAATAAAATATGTTTCTGGAAAAAAAACTTTTCTTTAGTCCGTTCGAGCGAACTTGTAATAGATGCAACTTAATGGACTGAAAATTACAATGTATAAGTTTCTAAACATCGGTTTTTATTTCCACACTATAAAATAGAATATAAGTTATAGAGAACAGAAAAGGGTATTCAAGAAATACTCATACGAATGCGACAATAAATTGCAATTTTATTAAAAACGCTCTATTCAAGAAAGTCCGAAATTCAAATTTTGATTTTTGAGTCAGACAATCACGATCATACTGATTTGAACATTTCAGGAATATCGAACTCGATTGCGCATTCTGATCATTTTACAGAAAATAGAATATCTATTATTACTTTTCATCTTTACAATAAATTGTTCTTTCAACACTATAATGATTTTATTTATAGCCTTAACTCTGCTTATACACCAAAAGCGTTTATACAATGAAGAAAAAATTAAGCATTACTTGAGATATATATTATTGTGCCGATATTGATGGCACGCTTCGATGATTCTTCTTCCTCCTCCTTCTGTTCTCTTTCCGTTGTTCTAATATATATCTCTCCTGTCTCTCTTCTATCTCTCTCCTATATATATATGTGTGTTATGTATGAAGTTGTTACACTCTGGATATGTGAAGAAGCGAATAAACATCATTGCCGAGATTGGCAGTAAGCTACTCCACCTCTATTCAGTTTGTCATTACGTATCAACCCAATTAGAGCCTTATTGATCGTTACAATTATGATTTAACAATACTAAAAAGAAAACATAATTATCCTATAAAGATTTTCGTATGCATATAAATAACGAAGGAAACTGTATAGTTTTATACAAAAGCAACATCATAGCTACTGAGAAATTGCTCTTCTGTACCGAATTAAATATGCAGAAGTTCTAGTGGAACTGTAATTACATAAAATGAACAATTTTGTTTAATAAAAAAATGTCTCAAAGTGAACAATTAATTTTGAATGCAAGAGGCAATATACGAGGTTATCGCCAATAAAAAATAATTTCTTGCTTGTTTTCGTTATTACACGACAGACTGGTATGTGCTAGCTGTACTTTATGTGACTGACATGATCGATACAGCTGTCGAAGTAAAATAAATTCTGGAAATCGTCGACTGACTTATAGATGTGACTAAACGATACTTCTATAGTCGTCATTACTTGAATAATATGCCGGAAAACAATTTTGAATTTCTCTTTTTCGTAAAACTTAGATTGATTTTTTTTATAAAAATGGAATTAATTTTTAAAAATCACTAAAAATAGTTGTTGATTTTCCAATGCGTCCGAATTCTTTTTTTTCAAAAAAAAAATCGAATTGTAGTTCTATTTTTGGAAAGTCAAGCATTTTCTGCAAATTATAAAATTCTTTGACGATTAAAAATACTATGAAAATGTTTGAGCTTTTGGTAACTCAGTTTTCAAGAAAACAGACTTTATTTAAAATTAGGGGAAGTAGGGTTTTTTAAGAGATATGGCGCTGTTAAGAATTGCTTGATCATCTAATGAAATATCTCTTAAATAAATTGAATATAAAGTATAGTCACATACCCCAAATGATACTGAAACGTATGAATTATGTTTTATCTGTGTTCACAACTAGCTTTGCTATGGATGTATCGATGACGAAATTGCTTGTTTTCTCTGCAACTTACATCTCATCATGTGCATCAATAGAACATGACATTTTCATAATATAGGTAGTTGATTTCGTAAGGAGACACTCATAATCACACGTGTTCTTTTTTTTTTCATCATTTTCTTCCCCTACGCGTCTTTTTCTTCCTTTGCATTAGGTGTCACTATACAAAGAAAATGCACACCAATATGCCTATATACCAGCGTATTCAAACTGTATGATGTCGAAACTATTTTATCAAAGAGAAAAAGTGAACCAATGAGCTTCTCATCAAGGCAGAAAGAGCTAAAACTCAGATTTTTTTTGTTTAAACTCACCTTTTTCATTAAAAGATCAAGGGTAATCACTCGATTTTTTTAACCATCTATCAATTTTATATCAAAAAAGCAATTGTAGCAAAATGAAAACAAGTGTAATCAACAACTTCAGTAAAATCAAAATAAACGGAAACATCCAAAACATCACAATGTTTTGTGATTGTGATGATAGACTTCATCCTTTAGATCAAGCCAAAAAACGTTGAAAACTAGATCTTTTTGGAGATAAGTGATTTTGTTAATTTTTCTTCGTTAAATAGATTTTTTTAATTTGAAACATGAGCTGTTCATTGGAGGATTTCTTCATGGCAATGACTCGTTCTATTGAGCAGACAAGAACTTTTTCTATCATAGAAATTGGTCGAAGTCAAATTCAAAGGATTCCTGGAAAAGTCCACGTGTTCTCATGCTCTCACTTTCCTCTAAAAGAACACACGATAATGAGCTACGGATGATTTCTCCGCTAGTTTTCTTGACAAATCCACTCCACCTGAGGTAACTCGACTTTCGTCATTACTTTTGCCGAGGTATTAGTAAAATACGCTCTAACCGTCGTTCAACTCCAAGATACTATCAATTGATAGACCTCCGAATTCTCTAATAACAAGACTTCACTTTAAGGCATTTTCTTTAAAAAACCGTCGATTAAAGAATTAAATACCATTCTTATGAGTTCACTCGTGGTTAAAATCAGGATGTAGTATATCCTCTAAGGCCCTTCGTCAATGTGTTTTTTGCTTATACCTGCCCTGACTTCGCTTGCTTATTCCCGCTTTTTACTCTTCTTCTAGAAACTCAACAATATATATTGCAGCAAAAATTCCATGTGGGGTCTTCGGCTAGTACATCACTGTCCCTTTGCCGCTGCACAGAATCTTTACAGTATGACTGATGAGCATTCCTTAGAGTTTTACGTTAAAAAGTATGTTCAAAGACAATTAAAAGTCATGCATATAAATGATCTTGATACCAACTTTTCTATAATGACATTTTCGTTTAGAAAGACATTTGTAAAAGAAAAAGCGGTTATCGCAATCATTTTTTTTTGCGAACGTCGTGTACGTCAATTGTTAGATCGACACGGATCGTTTCTTCTAAAATATACAGCACATGTTCCTAATAAGAACAATTTTGCAAACACCTTGAGAATTTCCTTTTTTTCCAAAAAAATTTCTCTAGAAACATATGGATTTTTTTGTATTTTAGAATAGAGAAATGTTTTCTGAATCGAATAATCAAAAAATCATCTAATTATCTAGAAAAACAAATGAGTAATTAGCGGTAGTTTGAGAATGATTGAATTTGTCCTTATTAGGAGGACTGTACGTCATAAGAACACAAGCCAAAAAATGTTTCTAATAAGAACATCTCATATAAACTCAATAGAATACTAAATATTTTTAATACATGAGCTTTTATTATATCACAAATTCAAATTTTTTCGTGGTTCTGTTATAAGAAATGTTTCTTGATATATTTGTGAATTAATTTCGTGTGGTTCACGATAAACGAATGTTTTTTTTTACATAAAGTTCATGACAAATAATTATTGCAAGTAACAAACGAAAAATTCTATTTGATTGATAATGCTATAACTTTCTCAAGTTATTCAAAGTTGGTGAAATTTTTTTATCAACTTGCATTCATGGTGAGAAAAAAACAAAATCATTCACATTATATAATTTTCAAGTGATATTATGTATCAATATATAATTATACCGGACCTTGACCTATCCTATAGAAGATCTTTAAAGTATCAATCGATGATGTTAAGTTTTAGTGTGTTAAGTTTTAAACTGAAAGAATGATGAACTTCTTAAGATATTTTTTTTCTTTTATTCGATAAACCCTTTTTTTTCAAAATATTTTTGTGCCTTACTTTTTTATGTTGATGTGATGAATTTCATCTTTCACAAGTAAAAGATTGAATTCATGAGAAAATAATATATTCGATCCTTTGGAATAGTTGATTGAAGTTTTTGGAAAGAAATTTTTAAGATTAAAAAAAAAAAACTAAATTCTAAAAGAGTTGGATATAGATATAATAGAATATCTTATTTTTTCGATTGGTTTCAATTGTGATTGAATTACGATAGTTACAATTCAACGATTATTTCATGATTGTGTACTCAAAAAGTGAGTACACTCTAGAATCGGTCAGTATGTCCGGCCGGCCGTTTACACGATAACTTTTGAAAGGAGAGTTCAATCGTGATGAAATTTTCTACACGGTTCAGTCTTAACAATGTCTCGGTCGAATTCGAAGATGAGAAGGATCCGTCAAGAAATGGTTGAGTTATCGAAAAAATTGTCATTATTGGCCGGACCATCCCTGAGGGGGGGTACAGGGATTTTTTTTTCAAAAAAAAAAATTTTTCTCATAATTATTCACAACATATATAAATCGACTCAGTTTTTAACGCTGATTCCGAATCTGATATTAGTTTTGAACCAAATCGTAGCTTTCTAACAAAACAGCGCCTGAAAAAGGTCTCAAAATGCACAAAAAACTGCATGCAGAAAGCAAATTGCCTAGATATGTCTCAGTTGATAAAAAAACAAAGTGAATATACCTCTTCACTTTTTGAAGTACACATAACACTCGGATTTAAATCCGATGTTTTCGCATTTATTTTTATCTATTTTGGGATACATTTCTTCATCATGATTTTACTTAATCCTTCATAAATGTAATAAGAAAGTAGATTATATAATATAATGACACGCTATTGATATATATAGTCTTTGATCGTATATCAAAAATGTCTCTAGAGATACAAATTTCTTCCCTATATATTTGAAAACTTTCGTAAGATTGTGTTTCAGAAAACTTTGATAAGAAATAAAGACACTTTTATTTTAGAATATTGGTAGATGTCTGTATCAGTGACTTCGATGTTGACTTCTAGTGATTGACATTGATTAAAACTAAAACAGAAGTCGATCATAGGATCTAATCATTGAATTTATGTTTTCAAGTTTCAACCATTTCTCAAGTGTATATCATTTGTATTTTATCGAAGAATGATCTTGATAGATAAATGGATGGTACACGTATAATGTGATGTCATTTTTATAATTAAATGAAAATTAAACACATTTTTGAAGTTAAATCTTCATTGAAGATAAAAGTTTTCATCTAAAAAACGTTGAGTAGAGTTAAAAGGGACGAAATTTTGAATATTTGTTTATCTTACCTGAACATATCTTTTGTCATTTTTTAAATTAAACACAAAAAAGTGTCTGTTATTCATTCAAAGAGAACTATTGTCTGTTCAATAATATAATAAACGTAGATATCTTTCGAAGAAATTTCACTAGGAAGAAGGCAGAGACCTGCGGGTTTCATCATTTCCGCAAGAACAACATCACGGGACATGCTTAGTAGCATGCCAAATCAAAATAGAAAAATACTGAAAGAAAATATATTGAAGAAAAAAAGATGAACTAAAAGAAACAATTGTACATCAACTTTGAAATAGTTCAATGTAACAATCTTTAATTATTGTAATTAGAGATATTTTTCTGTTCTAGGTTTGCATTCATTCAATGTCCAAAATGATCGAATTATAAGTAAACGCAGACTAACTTTTTTATGTTCTGCTCCCACGGCAACAGGACAGACAACGCTCCTATTTTCTATAATCTATGTTATAAAATAGAAATCAAATTGTCTGTCATCTTTCAGTCTATCTATTTCGCTTTGCTTTTAAATAACAATTCATTTAAAAATACATGTTCTCGATTATGGCAGGTTCGTTGTTTCGTTTCTTTTTTGTATAAGTCATTGCATCATTCGACCTTTACTTAACTGTGTAAAATATCGATATACAACCATGATTACATCCTAAGATAATTTCGTTATTATACTATAAAAAACAATAAAGTGCTATCGACGCTGAAGTATAAGTTAGGTGATCATTTTTTTAAATATATTTTAATAGAAACAAGATAGAGACTTTCGGTTTTCACTATTGGAAAGGAAAAAATAATTTTTTTTTATTAAAATAGTTCAAAATTTAATTGTTCAGCTATAGATCAATCAGTTGAGTTATTGATGAGGATTTTGAAAATAATATTCTGAAGTTGTTTCTCATTGCATTCTAACTTGCAATATGACCATCTGGTAAAGAAAACTATTCTCTTTCGATCCTAACAAAACCCAAGTCTATCGCTTATTCCATTTAAGAGTTACTGAAGTTTTTCCAAGACCGCTGAAATTGACCAAACAGCCTCTAAGCAAGCTACTATGAACCAGGACAATCGATTACGCTGAATCGAGTAGTGCCGTTTGTTTTCAGTTTCGACACTGCTATGCCAACATATCCAACAGAGAAAATGGTAAAATATCGAAAATGCTAGCATAGTAGTTTTAGACAGCTTTGAATCTGGAAGCAAACGTGACTAGTCGACTCAGCATTATCGATTTTCTCTATTCTGACCAATGGTAGATTGGTTGGACGATTTCAGTGACATTGAGCAAACGCCTATTATTCATGAATGGGACAATCTATAGAACTTGGTCTTGTGTAAGTCAAAAGAAATATTGTCATCGAAAATCTACACCAAGAACTTACCTTATGACCAATCAAATTTTGATTGATCTCAATGACCTCGACTGTTCACTCTTGAATAGTAAAAACTGCAGATCTCTATGATATTCCTATCATAAGTTATTTAAGAAACAGTGAAGCACATTCTTTTAAGAAACAAATAATAGTTATAGAAAAATATTTATGATTTAACGACTTACTTTATGAATAATTCCTAAGAATTATCCATAAATGACATTCGCTAGAAAAAGGCTACTGACGGATTTCTCTGCGGAATTAAAATATAAAAGACGATATAACTGTCGTGACTAATTACAGGGATATTGTTTTGTTTTTGTGTACTCAAAAAGGGAGTACGCTCTAGAATCGGTCAGTATGTCCGGCCGTCCGGTCGTTTACACGATAACTTTTGAAAGGAGGGTTCAATCGTGATGAAATTTTCTACACAGTTCAGTCTTAACAATGTCTCGGTCGAGTTCGAAGATGAGAAGGATCCGTCAAGAAATGGCTGAGTTATCGAAAAAATTGTCATTATTGACCGGACTATCCCTGAGGGGGGCTACAGGGATTTTTTGAAAAAAAAACAATTTTTTCTCATAATTATTCACAACATATATAAATCGACTCAGTTTTTAACGCTGATTCCGAATCTGATATTAGTTTTGAACCAAATCGTAGCTTTCT